>JAYMTN010001243.1:0-13348 GCA_036897425.1 Erodium trifolium
TGCATATTAAGATTTTTAGGGTACTGAGGTGAAAAAAAGATTTTTTTAGGGTACTGAAATGAAATTTGCCCATTTAAAATTGGTTACTAGAGTGAAGAAATTGGATGATAGTAAAATTTGGTAAGCAATCATTTAGGTTATGTTACAAAAATTAATAGCAGTCGAACGCACATACACTGTACAAAGATGAAGGAAATTAAGGTGATGAAAATTCTTGATTTTCTATTTTTAAAATTTTAACAGCAAAATTGTCATTTTGTAACAAATTGACACAAAAGTGCACCAAAATACAAGTTTCAGGGTCACAAACTTGCAAAAACTTGATACTACATTGCACTTCTTTGCAATGATCAATATTCAAAAACTAGAATAGTTACGCATATACTATAAGCCTGACATACCTGAACAACACCTTCAAAATTGCTAGAAGCAATCTGACTTTTGATATAACTATTCCAACACAGACTGCTCAACCTTGACCTGCTAGCCATTTCAACAACTGGGTAGTGAATATCACGATCTTCGCTTATGATCGCATCACATTCGAATACTTTAATCTTCTTATTTACACCAGCTGTAGCGAAAAATTCCCCATCCCGATCAAAACTCAGGGAGCACACCAAGTTAGATGAGTTCAACAGATCCCCTTGATTCAGGTCTGCTTTCACTTTCAGTTTGCTGAAAGATAAGTATCTGCACAAACCCTCGAGGAACGGATTTATCCATTGACTCTCTTTGCCTTCAATGTATGGCTCTTTGGAAGCCGAGTTGTTGACTGAACTTCTCTCAGTCATGCTACTTATAGGTGATTGTCTAACGGGTTGCTTCCCGAGTTGCTTGGTAGGCCTGCATCGAGTCATAAAGTACGCTGATTCGAGTTTCTTGAAGTTCTTCATCAACCGGGTACTTTTATGAAGAACACTTTCTTGATCTCCACTTCCAGTGAGTGTTTCCGAGTTCTGGCTATCATCAAGATTGAGATCCAAATCTCCCATTTTGTGAGCCTGGAGCCTGAACCGTTTTCTTGAACCCAGGGTTGCAGAACTGTTGTCATCAGCAACATTGATGTTTGATGTCGAGACTTCTTCTTTGGCGAGCTGTTCTTGATACGAGCCTGCTTTTTTCTTGAGGAGGGTTTGGTGCTTTGTCACTTGTTCGATATCAGAGCAGAGAAAAGCAACGGTGTGTTGCAACTTATCGGCTACTTCTTGTTTTCTTTGTTGCAGTAGCAATAGGAATTCAAGCGACAACTCTTGCTCTTCTATGCTCTCTTTGAGTTGTATCGCTGCTTCTCGCTCTTCCAGATCGTCTCTTGGTTCGTTGAGGAACTCGCTTTGTAACAACTCTCTGTTACATGAGAAGAGAAAGTAGCGATAAGGATTGACCTCACGAATTTAAACTAGGGATGATTGCAAAAAAAAAAAGTGTCCTGAACTTGCCTTTGTGTTGCACTTCATGTGAATTTGCTTTAAAATGACGATTATACCCTTTCAAAAATATTAAGTAAAAAACAAAAAATCCGGAGAAAATTCTATATGTTAAGAGAATACATCATTTTCTCTTAATTGTCTTCCTCTTCTTACGTCCGAAGAGGAAAAGCAAAATTTTGGATATTTTTGTTTTTTATTTATTATTTTGAAAAAACAAGGGTAAAATTGGCATTTTGAAACAAATTTACACAAACTGTAACTGTAAGGTAAGTTCAGGGCATTTTTTTGCAATCATCAAAGAAGAGGGGTACAATTTGCAAAAATTAATACCTCAGTACTTTTTAATAATTATCCCTTTAAACTAATGTAACAATAAAATGCTATAAACTTTCAGATTCAGGGTTTTAAATGACTTAGTTCCTACAAAAACACAACTGAGTTTATGAACTTTTAAACCATAGTTCTATGTCTTGTGACACTATAAAGCTTCTATAATTTTCGAGATTAGGGTCAAGGGCATTTTCGTCATTTTTTGCGAAAAATAGTTGTGTATATTTTTTTGTAAGTTCAGGTATCTGGATGTATAGTACACAATAACTATCTGCAACTAATTGAAACTTTTATATGCAAACAAGATAGGAAGAAGAAATCACCCCATTTCCGGCCTACTAGATGGCTCAGGATGCAGAAGCCACAAACAAAACGAAGCTTCCTTTGGCCACTTCAGTAGCAACTGTGGAGGAAGAAGCCGATGTCTCAAACTAGACATAGTTCTGCTCTTTTCTTCTCTCGAAATATACGGGCAAAACAGCTGCTCACAAGTGCAAAATATCAGTTTAGATTCAAACTCAAAGTAAAATAGGTTTTAGGCTTCAACCAAACTCAAAGTCATTAGAATAAGATATTATGTATAACTGCAAAAAAGTACCCTGCGGTATTCTTTTTTTGCAACTTGTAACCCTCTTCTTTGATAATCGTAAAAAACACCCTGAACTTGTGTTTTCGTTGCAACTTGTATAGAATGACGATTTTACCTTACAATTTAGATTTAATAAATAATAAGTAAAAAACAAAAAATCCAAATTTTCATATCCTTTCATTTTCTTCCTCTTTGTACCGTACAACAAGTAAAAAATTTAAGGGATACGAAAATTTGGATTTTTTTTTATCTTTAAATATTATTTTTAAAATTTAATTTTTCATGGGTAAAATCATAATTTTGACACAAAATTATACAAAAGGCAACAAAATGACAAGTTCATGGCATTTTTTTGCAATTATCAAAGAAGATAGCTACAGGTTTTAAGAAGTGAATATGTCGGGGTACTTTTTTGCAACCATCCCTAGATATTACTAACCTCAAAGAGAAGAACCCCCAATCGATAAATGTCTGAAGCACAAGAACTCGAAGCACCTGTACCCTCTTCAGGACTGGTGTACCAATTCGTCTCCATAACCAATACCTGCTTCATTGGAAACGGTTGCTTCTTACCTTCTTCCACAACATTGCCTCTTCCTCCAACCCGATTTCCTCCAGCTTCATCGACTAACGATAACCTTGCTGCATAGACCGATTCTTGCATGCAACTAGTCTCTGAAACAGCATTAGTTGGAGCTCTAACGGGTTGAAAGTCATAGGGTAACTGAGATGTTGTTGTGTCCTTAACCTCAAGGGTATCAGACCCAGAGTCCGAACAAGATGCAGACTCAATGAAGGACACACGGTTATAAGAGGACATGACAAAACAGGATGGCCTAACATTATGAACAACGATTCCTTGGGAATGAGCCGTGTTAACGATCTCCACTACTTGCCTAAATATATGCAAACATTCGAACGAATCAACAACCCGTTCGGGTTTATCTAACCATTGTCTCAAGCTAACATCACCCCATTCGAAGGAACACACATAAGGGTCATCATCTTCTTCACAACCCCCAAATAAACCAACCTGGGTTTTGAGGTCATCATGAGCCAGCACAACCTGATCTCTCTCCTTCAGGTCACCAGAGTCCCGTGAAGCATCACCAGAGGACAGGCCACTTCTGCTAGGACGAAACCGCCTCAGATTCCTGGTTGAGACTCTGGAGGTACTCAATCCTCTAGAGCTACTGGATTGCTTCCAAGCAGAGTCTGATGAACCTTCCATCTTATGGAGGAACTCTCCAAGTACTACCACAGCGTTTCACTTCCACCAATACCACCATTTTTGAATCAAAAGCTCATTGCAGGACCTATAATCGAAACTAAGAGCTCCCTGCAGGCCACAGAAGAGTAATGAACTCAGAACATGGAATTTTCACCATCAATAGCAACACAAACCCATCACAGCAACATCATTATGTAAACATAACACAGACCCATCAACCAATATACACCCAAAAATCCAAATCAAAAGGAAAAAAAACATCATTTACATACCAATTTGACCTTTTCATCATCAATAACACACTTCACCTTTCAATAATATCAACAAAAAAAAACTCTGCTTTCAGGCGAAAACCCGAATTTTGAAAGGATTTTTTATGATAACAGAAGGTGATAGTGTGTTATTGATAAACAAAGGCCAAAGTGGATGTGTTCATGAAGTTAACCCAAATCCAAACTTAACAAATTCCACCAAAAACCCACCAACAAGCATCATTAGCAACAAAACCCCATGAAAAGATCAATGCAAAAGCTCTTGCACAAATCAAAGAAATGCTTAACCTACCCCCAACAACCAGAGCAACACAAGCAGCCCAGATGAACAACCCAAATATACATGCTGTTAGAGAGAGAGAGGGAGAGGGAGAAGGAGAGAGAGAGAGAGAGATACCAAATTCACCAGGGAGTTCCTGTCCACTGCTGCACCAAACATAGAACAGAAGATCACACCAGCAACACAATCACACTCCACGAAGAAGCTTCACAGCCTCAGAAAAATAAACCCAATAAATTTTCCTCCCCAAAAATCCCCAACAACATATGTTTTGGAGAGAACCCACAAACCAAATCGCACACCGCTTGTCAACGGATCATAAAAAAAATGATCTTTTTTTCCAAACAAATTGAGAGGGCTCGATTTTTCTGTAAAAATGGTGTCGGATCGATCAGAAATGCTTCTTTTATTTAATAATTATTTGTCACCAATGAAGGATTTGAGGCCACTTCTTCTTCTAGGCTCTAGCTTATCTTCCCGCTTTATTCCCAGCTGCGTACGTGGCCCAACCATGGCCTCTTGGAGCTCTCAAGCTCAGAGCCAAAACAGTGAATCTCAGCAACTTGTGGACCATGAATTGAAAATTTGGGAAATATTTTATTTCCTATAACCAGCAAAGTTTCATAAATAAATATATAATAATATTTTGTTGTTTTGGGAAAAAGAGGGACTTGCTTTTCCCAAAATGGAAAGAACTAAAAAAATGCAAAGATGGACACTATAGTGGTTAAGCTAAATGGGTTAATTAATTATTGGACTAAACCTTGTTCAAATAGTTAATACAGATTGGTTCACAATTAGTATTATATTAGCATTCATATGATGAAGGATGAGAGACAAAAATCTTGTTTTTGTGTTTTATACTTAACTATATAAGAAAGTACATGTATTAATAATATTATCAATATTGTATGAGAAATGATACGTTCGATGGTACTTTGAGTAACTATAATTATACGTGATAGTAAATATAAATAATACATGTCTAGATTTTGATTTTATTAGGGTTAAATTGATTAATTCAATATAATCATATTGTAACCGCTCTCGACATTCTTCTTTCATGGTCCCTGTTTCGTCCATCCACCCCTCATCGAGCACCACCTCCTCCTCCTCCTTCTCCTTCAGCGATCAATATGCTGTCACATGCGTTGTCGCTTCTGCCTCCTCCGCCGCAAGCCTGTTTCTCTACCTGTAGTGGATCTGTTGAGGTCCCAAATCTGCTCTTCTGCCATCCTATCATCCAAGCTCATCGGAGTCCCGACCCAGGTTCCAACGACGAGGTAGTGGCGCACCCGATCACTCGGGGCCTCCGTGAAGGACCGTTCATGCCCCCTTCATTGGATTTGGACACTGAAACCCCCGATCGGTTTCATGGAGATTGGAATCAACGGCTGGTAGTGACGGTAACAGCCGGTGAAAACTCGAAAGGCGGCGGTATACCGCCGTGGATCAATGATAAGAGTTCATGTTGGCCTAAACAACCAGGCAAGGTCTACTGTGCAGGCTCGCCGGGTCCAACGAGTAATAGACGGGAGAGCGGGACGCTGTTGAGGAGACATGTCTCGTCCCAATGGGATCTGGCACAAACCAATCCCAAGTCTTCTCTTTGTCTAAGGGTCCTCATTGGCAACCTGACATCATCCTCTCCTTCACCAAGGGTCTCCCGCGAAGGATTAACATGTCCTCTAGACAATACATCTCTGTTTTAGTCAAGCCAGAAAAAAAATTTGGATATTCTGCGCGTGTATCCCCGAGTTAATAGGGAACCTCTCCCTAATTGTTTACTTGGATTAGTCGGGGCCCGTAACTATAGAGTGAGCGTTTTGATCTTCACCACTTCGGTATTGACCAATACCATGTCTTACCCACTATGTCTTTCCACTGTGATTAAGTCTGTTGTTGTTTAACTATTTTATTCAATAAAACGATCACGTTTAATTCTAAAAAACGATATTAGAATGCAAGAAACTATTTAACAACAACAAAAATCGTAAAACTGTACTATAGGATATTCAATTTTTATAATTTAAATTCTCATTTTTATAATTGCAAAACAGTGTCACGAATCTGTCTCTTTTTGACACTTTGTATAAATTTATCGTAAAATATTAATTTTATTCTTCAAAATTGAAAATTTAAAAATATAATTAAGAGCAAAAAATATCAAATTTTCTTATCTTCGAAATTTCTTATCATTTGTATGATACAAATAGGAAAATTAAGAGAGCTACGAATTTGGATTTACTAAATATAAAAATAAATTATAACAAAAATAAAAATTGATTATATTTCTAACAAAAGTTATAAATTATCAAATACATAAATAAATAGTTATAGTTTTAAAAAAAAATTAATCGAATGGTCTGGTCTTGTCACATACATATGATCCAAACGCTCTTGATCTTTTGGGAAAAAGAGGGCTTCAATGTTTTTTAGCTTTGACAATTCTTCACATTTAGGGTGTGCATATTGGGTTGGACCAATGGAATCATTCTGGAATTTATTCTATTTTATTTTATTTAAATTTACGACGATATGTTTTTTATTGTGATTTGATTTAAAACCAAAAATGTCAATTTCATAAACATATTTATTTTATTGAAACTAAAATTATTATTATTATTATTAGGAATTTGGACGGAATGAACCGTATCATTCGCAACAATTTCAGGACAAATAAAATTTGTGAAGTAAATTCATTGGTTTGTAATGTACATGAACATAAAAACACTTGCTATTTTGTTTGTTTGTTCAAAGAAAAACAGCATGTCTGATCCTTGTCAAGAGCACATCCAAAATTGCTGACAACTACTCCACAATTTGTTTTTTTCCGTTTTCTTACTTGATTTTAACTTTGATTTTGACAAAATAACTATGCTTTTCTCTTGCAATTTGTATAAAAATGATGATTTTGTCCTTAAAGTTTAGGTTTTAAAGAAATTTGAATTTTTATATCTCTTGACTTTATTCTTTTTTGTACAACACAAACAATAAAAAAAATTGAAGGATACAAAAATTTTAATTTTTCTAAATCTTATTCCTAAAATTTAGGGGACAAAATTGTCATTTTAAGACAACTTTATACAAAATGCTAAGTTGGATACATTTTCAACATTTTCAATAAAATGGCTGTAATTGAAAAAAGTGAACATCTCATGGTGTTTGTTCCTAATTATTCCTAAAAATAACACAATTTACAAAAAGGAAAACTCAAATTATATAATTATGTAATATATGGGGTTTTAATAAATTTAAAAAAAAAATTGTTTGTATGATGATGAATTCACACCTCAGCTTCGTCAACAATTGCATTATGAAAGTGACCAACTAGGAATCCAAATTAATTTGCTAATCCATGACATATGAGCAATCAATTTCTCCATCATAGTAGTTATGTTTCATGTTCAATGCTGACATCAAGTCATAACTTCACATTTATATCACATGATTGTCAGTTATGAAAACAATATATCTAATACCTTTAAAACTTCCAACATAAGAGATCAAACTGGGTTTTGATATAACATAAAAATGAACTCGATAAACTTTGAGTTCAAATCATATTTATGAGGGTAAAATACACATTGAACTTTACGATAGTGAAATACACATTCAAACTCAAACTGGGGTTTGAGTTCAAATCATATTTATGATACTTAAACTTTTGATCACAAACATTGAACTACACATTGTTAGTTTATGGGTAGTAAAATGACGATTTTCCCCTTGCACAATTGAACTTTATGGATATTGTGTATTCTTCGTGTTTTCTAAACCTATCTCACAGTACATATTCAACCAAAAAAATCGTCGATCTTATTCTTTGTCCAATCTCTAAAATAGTACAGATTCAACCAGATTATCTATACCATCTTCACGAAGAGCACGAATAATACATATTATCCATAGGGTTCAATTGTGTACGGGAAAAATCTGGCAATGGGCAATTCAGTGTGACCAAAAGTTTAGTTGTCATGTATATGATTTTTAAACAATAGTAGTTCAGTGTGTGACCAAAACTTAAAGGGTATAATGTTACTGTCTTTTGCCCTTCAATAATTTGGTTCATAATGGACGATACTATAATGCACTTTAAAAGCGTGGACAAAACAAAATGTACTTTTTTTTACCATGGACGATGCTTTCGGGTAGTTTTTGACAATTAACCTATAATTAAATATACACTCATGATTACGGAAACCAAAATGAATATTATCCCTTGTAATTACAAATCTAGACAAATAGACTTGGTTGTTTGTAACTATCCCCTGGTATGTGTGCATCATTTCCTACACATGTAATCACCATGTATTTATACTAGAACCTAACAAGCAAGATCAACATAAATATTAATGAACTATGCATGGTTATCTATAAAAATAACGTTGGGCTTAAGCTTACGTGGATCCTACTTGGCATTGTTCACTGTTCCACAATCGAACTTCTCTCATTCCTCACGCGTCCGGCTTCTTTGCAGATTTAGGTTACGTTTCCCATTCAAGCCGATCTCTCTCTTTCAGTTACGATCTCTCACGGTTTAAATGGTGGTGTGATAAATTGCAATAAGAATTTCCCACTATTCAAGCCTCTCTCTCCTCTTACAGTTACGATCTCTCACGGTTTGAATGATTTTATGAATTGAAAGCTTCATTGATGAGTATTATGGGTGGTTAATTGTAATAAATCCACAGTTTCAATCCCTATTTCCCTTCTTCTTCTCCCCTCCAACCCTTTTCCCTTTTGTCAGTTATGTTTTTGCGATTCCATCAATCCAAATCTCCATTGCTGAGTTTTAGGGGTGATAAATTGCAATCAATCCTTTGTTTGCTGCAATTACTTTATCATTCTTCCTCTTCTGTATTTGGTTCCTCTCCTAATTGATGTGCTCAAATGAGAATTAAACCGATCTCGCGCTCCCATGGACGACGTCAATGATTGCTTCAACCGCTTCGTCGAGAGCGAAATCCACCTCACTGCTGCTCACCTCCGCCGCTTCCTGGCGGTCCACCAGTGCGTCACCCACGTCTTCAACGCCGAGCGAATCATCGACCAGGTCGTCTGTCGCCGGCACCACCTCAGCCTCGACGGTTTCTTCCATTACCTATTATACGACGATCTCAATGGACCCATATAAACCCAGGTCTGAATTCACCCTTATCATTTTCATCGAATGCATTTTAATTTAGTTGAATGTTTTATTAGGTTTGTGTTTGGTTGCTCGGGTGTCAAAGCGATTTCCAACGAGGTATCACAATTTGAATCGGTACGTTTCTTTCTTTAAATTATTGCTTCTGATATTTGGGTTTGTGTTTGATGCTGTTTTCTTTGTTGTTTGTATTTTGTTTTCCAAATTCTGTAGTTGGGTAAGTTTGGGCTTGCATGCCAAAAATAGTTGGTTTTGTTCTCTTTTTTATCCAAACCAGTCATTGTAATGTCAGAGAAAGTTTTGTAAAGTCTGATAGTGAAAATGTCTTGCTAATTGGGCAAATTATATAGCATGTTAGCAAATAACAGTAACATTGGTACACATGCAATATCATGAGTTCATATTTGCTCTTGAAATGTATACACACAAAACAAGACATTTAGAACTCTGTTTTACGTGGCTGGATAGCATATGCCAAATCTCACAGAGTACGTGCTTGCTTTTCTGTGTTGAACATGTTTATATTTTATCAAATCAAGCTTCTTCAATTATGCAATGCAATATATGCCTATGATAATATTATGAATATTAATTTTTTTATGAACAGAGAAAGCACAACATCGAGCTTCAGGTAATACATTGCTTAAAAATAAAGAGATTTATTATTTTGCCTAAACTAATAACAATCTTACTATTTTTGCGTTCTTTCATCGTTGATGGCGCATTGACGGCAGTGACCATCGTTGTGGGAGCTGGTATGTCAGGTACACTTAAGACCTTCATTAATTATATATATCCGGCATATCAATTACTGCTTAACAAAAAATTACAAGATGATTGATGCTATTGTTTATGTTTGAACAATGTTTAGTTGATGCTTGATTCAGTTCGTATGTTCATCAGTATAATCATAACTGTATGCACCCACTGCATACAATTATGATTTTCAAGGCTTAAACTCCTAGGCATTATGGTATTTCATTAGGACACGTATATTTCAAAATTTGAATATGATTTTTAGGATTTTGAGGTGCACTCCAGATAAAAACACTGAAAACTACTGGTTTGTATACATTCCCAGTCCTTCACTCCTAATTCATTATAAAACTTGAATGCTTTAATCAAGGTTTGGGATGCTTTAATCATAGAGACTTGCTCACCTTTTGTATGGTGAATGTGTACTTTTCTGCTCACTAGCTATCATTTACCAATTAGTAAATAAAGAAAGTATTCATGTTTGTTTAAGATACATGATTTTGATTTTGTGAATAATCTTATTCTTTAGCTGTGAAGCACTTCAATGCATAGTTTATTTTGCTTATTAGGATGATAACTTTTTGTATATTCAATTTCTATTATTTTGGCACTGGTTGTAGAATAAATGTTGATATATTGTTTTGTTATTGGCTTGAGTTTAGGATGAGTTGAAGGCCAAGAATCGAACAATGCGGCAAATAAAGAGTACATTGTTAGCCTCTCTCAAATTTTGGTTGACAGTAGTTAAAATTGATTTAAAGTAGCTGTCATATTATTTTCTCATGTTATTATTTTCATTTCAAAAACACGTCCGTCCTAAATGAAATTCCACGAGCTTGGTAATAGGATTATGTCATGTAGATTTGCAAAGCAAATTCCAAGTTTTGTTTCTTTTATCTACATGTCACAATCAAGTAGGAAGGAATGAGATTTCTATACAGAATTTTTTATTACATGCCGTGGTACATTAGCACAAATATCCTCATTCAGTGGAAGAAGATTTAATCCTTCACTCCTCATGTATGGTGTTTAGTTCAAGTTCATGCCATTTGCATGTTTTTTTTCTGTTCGAATCTTATATTTTGTACTATTATTGGATCACCTCCATCATATTTTCTTATTTTGGATTATGCAGTGTCCTCACGTGCTTTTCTATGGTCCTCATGGTATTGGCAAGACAAAATACAATGTCACCATTGCTCATCAACTCTTTGGGTACTTGCTATTTTCAGTAGTTCAATTCTTGGTCATGAATTTGCTATTTTCTGTAGTTCAATTCTTGGTCATGAATTTGCTGTAGCTATATTGAATTTATTTTATCTTTTTTATTGAAGACGGAAGAGCCCTGATATTTTAGTGTTAATAGGTGTTATAAGTTCATAGGGTAAGAAGATACTATGTATGGAGATTGATCTTTTAGACATCCATTGTATACTATTTTTTCCCTTTCCCTCTTGAGTGATAAATTGCAATCAATCCTTTGTCATGTCTGGTTCGGTTTCAAAGTTGATCGGTCTTCAATGTCATCATTTCTACTGTTTTTCTGATTCGAGCATGTGACTATATATAGGACTCGACGCTCTTCTCCACTTACCGGCTCATACCGATTTCAGGTCTGCAATTTCCTACCTGTTGTTGGTGTTGTTTATCAATGGGTTTGGGTTTACAAGGATGGGGTTTCGATTACTATTGCTCTATGAGCTAATGCTTTGTGCCTTTGATGTTCTGTTATGCATGAAAGCTAATGTTTTGTGGCTTTGATGTTCTTCAATTTTGTCAAAAAAATGATTTATGTTAATTACATTTGACTGTGGCTATCAGCACTACATAATTGACATATCCAGAAAAATTGCAAATTGTGATTAATCTAGGCTTGGTGTGGCCACATATGTTGCCCAGTGGTGCCCCATAGTGCTTGAGGTGCTTTACTCATGCTCAAAGGGAATCACTATATAGGCTGCATATTTCTCATACCATGACTTTGATGTAAAAGGATGATTTTCCTGTTTACAGGCACAATTAAAGGTATGGCTACTGAGCAGCTTGAGGAGATTGGTTGCCAAATAATAGTTGGTAATACATATCATTTGACACTTCACCCTACTTCTGAGCTTATCGATGATTTGTGTGGTCTCCACCAATATATGAACTAGCCTAGAGCTCTGCTTACTAATTCTGGTGGGTTTCAAATGGTTGTCTATTGTAAATTTATATACCACTGTATTTCTTCATTTTCAGTGATTATGCATTTTAATTATTACTTTGATTTTCAGTATTATATTTACTTAACAATTGTCATTATATAATTGTATAATGCTTTTTTCACTTAAATTTTATTATAAGACATTAGCATAAAGATCACCTAATGTTTTTCGTTTGGTACCTATAATATCTAAATAGAGACCCGGAAACTTTTTCCCTCGAGGAAGGTTTTTTCCAGCTTTCCTATGTAATGAACATGAAGAAAGAGAGGGATCTGTAGTCAAAACTTCAATAGAGGGAAACATGAGCTGTTTTTGTATTTATTTTTGTTTCAAGCAGCTAATATTCCATTGCCTATGTGCTCTTTCTTTACTTCTGTTTGCCTATTATTCAAATAGGAAGTTATAACGTATAAACTTCTAGAATTTGTCTAAGAGAAACATCTACAAGTTCTGAATTGTTTGTCTGGTTGTGTGTATTTTATGCCATAGCTTATAATTAATAGACTCTTTTGATAATCCAGGTATTTTTGTTGCATTTAGCTGACATTGAAGAGAGAGAGGAATTAGCTTACATTTTCATGCAAACCTGAAAAAGTAGTTGAAATAAAGGAGAGGGGAAAAGAGTTTGGGCACTAGACTTTTTGCGCATCAAGCAAAAGAAGTACTCGACATTGCTATTTCGCTTCTTCTAGCATAAGAATCTTGACTCACATCATCAATTCAATGACTGGGGACTATCTTTTTCCTGACTGTGTTTTTGTTAGATCGATCTTCCTTTCACATGTATGCAGGCGATCGTGAGTCTGTTGGGTTGTTGGTTTTGACGTTTACCTGTAAAAAAACAGTTCCCTACTAATTTTTATAAGTCGTCCAATTTAACATCATGAGTTAAGTTTTTCCATGCTTCATTTACTTCTTCAAAGGAACTTATAATCGGACGTAACGATGTTTATGAAAACCATAATGAGCAACTTATTTTTTGGGGGCATTCATTTTAGAAAAATATATGTAAGGAGTGAAAAAGTCTATTTAAATAGAAATTAGTTATCCCCAGCTTATCTATACTTTTTAATAACAGTGTGTAGCTTATGAAAATTTAATCAAACT
>JAYMTN010001244.1:0-13348 GCA_036897425.1 Erodium trifolium
GTGAAACCATGGAAGTATAGAGACGAGAAGGGAGTGGCTCCCCACGATCGGGGTTTTGAAGCAGCAACTTCGGGGCGGGCGTCTGCGTGTGCACGACTACAGAAACAGACGAGACCGGCCACTGCATCGTCCCATCACCGCCGACAGTGTCACAATCAGAAGGTAGTATAGGGTTAGGCTCGACAGACGAGAAGAGGGTATCAACAAACGAGTAGAATTTTTTCTAGGTAGGTTCTTGATGTTTTGTTGGTTGAAAACATAAGTTATTAGTTTCCACGGTTAGTAATGAAGGTACAACTTATTTTTTAATAAAAAGATCAACCAATAAAAAAATAACATAGACCGTAAATAAAATTATTTCAATCTAACCGAAAAAAAAAGAGAAACAAATTTATTAATTTTTATTCTATCATTTCATCTGACATTATAAATTTATGCTAAAAAACAAAGTAATCTAAAATTAACTGTAATTCAATAAAAGAACGCGTATAGTTAGTATAATCATCATCATAATAAATGTGAAGAAAATCTTCCTGACAAAGAGCGTGATTTAAAAGTTAAAACCTAGGAGTGGTCTCAGTATCTTGCTTGCTGTTTTGAGAGTGAGACACGAAGACGACGACTTGTGCAGAGGGATTGGGAGAGAAGGTGGAGAGAGAGAGAGGGAAGAAGAAGAAATCGAGCAGAATAGGTCGTGTGATAGACCGTGGAATCTTAGAATCACAATTCAGGAAAAAGGTTTTCTTTTTCACTATAAAAGATCCTTTCTTCTTCCCCTTTCTGTTTCGCGTGCTTCGTACGGTCTATCCCACCATCCTAATCTGCATATCACTCGTTACTTGCTCTCAATTTCTCTTCCTCTGTCGCTGTCTCTGTCTCCATCTCGATTCACATCCCCCGAGCGAGCTAAGATTTTTGATTATTTTGCTTGATTTTGTTAGATTAGTTGCTTTTACAGTGGGCTGTCTTCAAAATTTCAACTTCTTCGTAATTTTGGTTTAGTTTTTCTATTTTGATTTTGAGTTTCATATATCTGCTGTTTCTGGAATGGAGGGAGGGAATAGGGTTCCTGGTCCTGGCGTTGGGGGTGGGGCGGAGGATGTGAAGCCGTCCTATTGGCTGGATGCTTGTGAGGATATCTCATGTGATATTATTAATGATTTGGTGGATTTTGATCCTTCCATTGTTCCCGAGCCTGTTGAGAATGGTGGTTCCAATCAGGTGGGTCTAGGGCTTGGGAGTGATTTCTTTGGGGGGATCGATCACATTCTTGACAGTATAAAAAATGGCTCTGGGTTACCTCTGGTTCCTGAGGAGACCAATGGTTTTGGTGGAGATGCAATAGTTGCCGAGGAGGAGGCAGCTGGGAATCACAAGGAGAAAGAGGGCAGGGCCACCAATGGGCAATCAGATGGTGATGTTGAGTGGGGTAAGGATGTTGGGAGGAAAATGCTCGTGGTGGATTGTGACAATGGCTCTGCTCATAGTAGGAAGCAAAATGAAGCTTCTAATGGAAATGGAATTGAAAACCGGAATGTTACGTTACTGAATGGTAAAGGAGTAGAGACGTTGGACAATTCTAGTAGTATTAATGGAAATGGAGTGTATAGGAATGATAATAAGGGTGATTTTGGATCTAGGAATAGGGATAGGGGTATGGATAGTGAAGAGAGAAATGGAAAAAGGGCTAGGGTTTGTAGCTACAAGAGTAGCGTCAGACAATTTTCAGTTAGAGGAGATTGCTACTCGAGGGGTAGGGAGAGACTTAGTCGCAAGAGGCCTCATGGTCGAGATGACATTGATACTAGGGATAGGGAACATTTGAGGAGAAGGGAACATTACAACAACAATGGTAGGAGGGATGGTAGGGACAGGGATTGGAAGGACAGAGAACCAAGAGGTTATTGGGAGAGGGAAAAGCCGGGGTCGAATGATATGGTTTTTCGTGTTGGTTCCTGGGAAGTGGATCGCAACAAAGAGGCAAAGGCCGTCACGGACAGAAACCGGGATTGCACCGGAGCTCCAGAGAAGAAACTAGAAGAACCTGAGGAGAAACTTCCTGAGGAGCAAGCTCGCCAGTATCAATTAGATGTTCTTGAACAGGCAAAGAAGAAAAATACCATAGCTTTCCTTGAAACAGGAGCAGGGAAGACCTTAATTGCGGTTCTCTTAATCAGAAGCATTTGTAATGATCTGGAGAAACACAATAAGAAAATTCTTGCCATATTTCTGGTTCCGAAGGTGCCACTTGTTTATCAGGTAATCTTTTGTTTGATTTAGGAATTTAAAAGATTATGATGCCAATTGACTGCATAATGAGTTGATGTTGTTCATGCGTCTGGCCAAACCCAGCAAGCAGATGTAATACGCGCTCAGACTGGTTATAAGGTGGGCCACTATTGTGGCGAAATGGGTCAGGACTTTTGGGATGCTAGCAGGTGGCAGAAGGAGTTTGAATTAAAACAGGTACCTTTTATTTTATTATATTTCTAATAAGTTACATTTAATTCGCCTTTATCCTTGGATACTTCTTCTATCATTGAAATGGAATTTGTATGTTTCTTTCTGGTTGTGTTTCCTCTTCAATTTAGCAGAATGCCCTGTAGTTCTGAAAACAATACATTTTACTAATTAGCGCTTTGATGTTTGGGTGTACTTTCAATCAGATAATAACAAAGAACAGTTTTGAAAGCAACATTGCTTCATTCTTGTGGAATAAGTACCATATTACCCAAGTATATCATGATGGCTTGAACTTAGAAAAACTGTGAAGTTAATATAGAATAATTCCACATTAGATGAATGTAGTTAACTCAGTGTAGTGTAAATTAGTATATTCTTTTCGAACTTCCTCGCTTTGAACTTGTAATCAATAATGGTAATCAAACTAAGTCTAAAAGAACAAGCAACTATAAATCAGTACACACTTCAATTTAATCCGGCCAGGGGGTGGCAAGATGATGGAGATGTACCTTGGGATTTGAAGGATTGAATCTTACACAACTGGATAATGTGATTCTTTGGCTGTGTGCTATATTGCCGATTGAATACTACAATATAAATGTTGAAACCTTATTTACCAGAAACTTCCCAACACAACTTAATTATACCACATGCAGTATTATTGTCAATTATTTGTAAATCATGATTCATGCAATATGTGAGTTTTAAACTCCTGCAAGGTAATGATCTGTCTGTAGGCTCTTCAAATTGCTTTGTTTCCCAATGTGTGTAAGTGTAATACGTAATGTCAAACGGATTGTGTAAGACTATTCAACTTCATTTTGCTCTGAGTAAAGTTCGTGTTCAGAAGGAAGTTTACGAATTAGTTTCAAATTTGGCATGAAGAGATCCATTAAGATTGATATACTAGTAGGGCCCTCTACTGAAGCCTTGAGGTTGGATATGAGGTCACTGGTTCCAATTCCTCACATGCCGTTACAGGCACAATTATTGTCTACAAAAAGCTGATTTCTATTTCCTTGTGTAGTTTTTGGTAAATATGTAGAGAAAGACTAAATGTGAGGAAGTGTTTAAGTATCTCAACTGAAAGTATGTGGAGTTTGAGACCACTTGATATATTGGTCGGGTTCTCCACTTAATAGGCTTTGGTTGGAAAATGATTTTTGATATGTTTAAAAGGAGTTCTGGAGTCCCAATGTCCCAATGTATTATGTTTTAAAGGGTTGATAATATTTTGCCAATTTCTTCATGAGGCATTGTAACATGTTCCTTTTTTATTCCATGTTATTGTGGTGTTTTGACTTCTCTGCATGGCTCGTTGTTGGCCTCCCTTTGGGTATCAAGTGTGAAAGGACTTAGATTTGTCGGGGATGCATGTGCTGATCTGATTCAGTTAGTTGTCATAGGTAGAAACCGGCAATATCCTGGAGGACCCAAAGACTTAAGGGAGAAATCAATGTTCATGTTTGCTTATTCTTGTGCAGTCCCATCTAATATGCAGTGTTCTAAAATTCTTGATATCTCCCCGAGAATTTGGTGAAACTTACCACCGAGTTCGATAAGTGGAACTCGGTCCAAAACTCGGTCAACTATATTTCATATACAATTTTAAAGTGTGTATGAAAATTTGTACTTGAAAATTCATGTATAGCTCGAATGCGAAAAGAGACTATCGATAGCAAGTCCAATTCACTTTTCAAATACAATTGAATTCACTAACATGAAATAGAATGTGTTGGAATTTATCCTATTTTACTAAACTATTGCTATTTTTTGTCTTAATGTATTATATGTTAATATATGTTTAAATGAATATGAGTTTTACCGATATCTCATCGATTAGTCAAGAGATCATTATTTGTCACATCACTGAGTTTTGGCTAATCTCGAGTTTTAGAACCTTGCTAATGTGCTAGATTACAGTTTACGCCAGGCACATCTTGTTGCTCTAAATCAACCTTGTTAGAGTAAATGTCAATGGGGCTTTCTATATCAAGCTGAAACATGATGATGGAAGTATGCATAAAATATAACCGATTCCACCTTGAGATTTTATGGGCTGAATCTTCTTATTAATCTCTGTTTTGGCTACCTTGAATCTGTGTGCTTCCTGTGGTGGGTGAGAACACTTCTCATTTTGCTTTATGCTTTTTGGTGTATATATGATGGATAACCACACTTGCTTGAGTATGTTGCCAGTTTAATGCTTGATTTTGCAATTTTGAGTTTGTCATTGAGGTGTTGCTCAAAAGTACTGTTACTATGTTTATGTCCACTTATCTTCGTCACCATGTAAGTTGGTATGGTACTTGCTTTTCATTGCTGCTATGTTGCTGCAGGTTTTAGTGATGACAGCACAAATTCTGCTGAACATTCTGAGGCACAGCATATTAAAAATGGATGCAATTGATCTGCTGATTCTCGATGAGTGCCATCATGCTGTGAAGAAACACCCATATTCTTTGGTGATGTCCGAGTTCTATCATACAACGCCCAAGGAGAAGAGACCATCTGTTTTTGGGATGACGGCGTCTCCTGTGAACTTGAAGGGTATGCTGAGCATGTATCTCAATTGGCTTGCATTTATTTTTGGATATACTAACTGCTCTCTAGCAAAGATCAAAATTTCAATCATCAACTAAACCTGAATTACCTTTTTGTTCACAAACTTTCCCAATGTCGTTGCTTTGTTTTTTTTATTAGGTGTTTCGAATCAGGTGGATTGCGCGATAAAGATCCGTAATCTTGAAAGTAAGCTAGATTCTGTAGTTTGTACAATAAAAGATCGTAAGGAGCTGGAGAAACATGTACCAATGCCCTTGGAAGTAGTTGTAGAATATGACAAGGCAGCCAATTTATGGTCCCTTCATGAACAAATTAAACAAATGGAATCGACAGTTGAAGAAGCAGCACAATCAAGCTCTCGAAAAAGTAAATGGCAATTTATGGGAGCTAGAGATGCTGGGGCAAAGGAGGAGCTACGACAAGTTTATGGTGTATCTGAAAGAACAGAAAGTGATGGGGCTGCTAACTTGATTCAAAAGTTGAGGGCTATCAATTATGCTCTTAGCGAATTGGGTCAATGGTGTGCTTTCAAGGTATTGTACCATATAAGCATCATATTTTCTTTAGGTGGTGTTGGAACACTTATCAATCAGTTATGGAATACTTCGCCAGTTCATTACTTTTATTGTATTTTTGTAGGTTGCACATTCTTTTTTGACAGCATTACAGAATGATGAGAGGGCGAACTACCAGCTGGATGTCAAGTTTCAAGAATCCTACCTCAATAAAGTTGTGTCTCTCTTACAATGTCAAGTATCAGAGGGTGCTGTGACTGACAAGGATATGAAAACTGCTAATGTAGGAAACTGTGATGCTCCAGAAGTTGAGCCTGATGAGATTGAGGAAGGAGAACTTTCTCAGAGTCATGGTGAGTTTGGCTTGATTCTTTGTCAACTATATACAGCTGAATGGCTCTAGATATTGGTTAGGTAGGTAATTTTCTGACATTGAGGTTTCGTTAATGATTTGGGTCTGTTGAAAGTTGTGTAGGTTGATATTTATCAGAAGTGGGTATCTTATATTAAAATAGAGCCAGACCAAATGGTCATATTTTTACCACTTTGTCTCGCTGATACAGTTCAGCAAAAGCTAAGGTTCTGAATGGTCTCTTGACAGCATTTACTGGCATGCTTGAGTTCATGCCAGAGATGATGTTAAGCCTATATGTTCTTTTCTCTGAACCCTACTTATGTGTTAGTGTTGGTTTGTTTGAAAACACTTGACATTTTATAAGCTGGTTTTCCTGTGTGACAGTTGTCTCTGGTGGAGAACATGTGGATGTGATTATTGGAGCTGCTGTGGCTGATGGCAAAGTGACTCCAAAAGTGCAGTCACTGATTAAAATACTTCTCAAGTACCAGAACACTGAGGATTTTCGTGCAATCGTCTTTGTTGAGCGCGTTGTGACGGCTTTGGTTCTGCCTAAGGTCAATATTTTGTCACGGCTTTGTTAAATCAATAATCCTTGCATGTTTCTCAATATTTGTTCCTTATATGTCCAATCATGCAGGTCTTTGCAGAGCTTCCATCCTTAAGTTTCATCAAATGTGCAAGTTTAATAGGGCATAACAATAGTCAGGAGATGCGGACAAGCCAAATGCAGGAGACCATTGCCAAATTTCGAGATGGCCGTGTAGGTCTTTGTGACACATCTTGTCTTTAACATCTGAAATATATTTTAAGCACTTTAGTTGATAATATTTTGCATTTACTTTGCAGGTAACATTGTTAGTTGCTACTAGTGTGGCTGAGGAAGGGCTTGATATTCGGCAGTGCAATGTTGTTATCCGTTTTGACCTTGCAAAAACTGTTTTGGCATATATTCAGTCGAGGGGCCGTGCAAGAAAACCTGGGTCAGATTATCTCTTGATGGTTGAGAGGTAATTTAGTTGAGTCTATTTCCATGTCAGCAAAGTGTTCACTGGTAATTATGTAATTGTATCTTTTACCTAATTTTGGAATGAAAGAACTGAACATCGCATGCTCTCAGGGGGAATTTGTCACATGCAGCATTCTTAAGGAATGCAAGGAATAGTGAGGAGACCTTGCGGAAAGAAGCAATTGAAAGAACCGACCTTAGTCATCTTAAGGATTCCTCAAGATTGGTTGCAGTGGATACTACTCCAGGTACAGTCTACCAGGTGGAGTCAACTGGTGCTGTTGTGAGTTTAAATTCTGCTGTTGGCCTTGTTCATTTCTACTGCTCTCAGCTTCCCAGTGACAGGTGTGAGATTTATTTCATTTTCACATGTTTATCGTAGTAAATGATTCCAGTCATTGGTGAGTATCAATAACTCATTCGATAAGTTGCATTTTCTATCCAGATATTCAATTCTACGCCCCGAGTTTACTATGGAGAAGCATGAGAAACTGGGTGGTCCTACTGAATATTCATGCAAGCTTCAACTTCCCTGTAATGCTCCGTTTGAAATACTTGAGGGTTCTATATGCAGCTCGATGCGCCTAGCTCAACAGGCATGTAATTATTTTACAACAATCTATAAACTGGTAAATTTTGTTTTGGAATATTAGTTTATTCTTTTTTTGGGGGGCAGGCCGTATGTTTAGCTGCTTGCAAGAAGCTCCATGAGATGGGAGCATTTACTGACATGCTCTTGCCCGACAAGGGAAGTGGGGATAAAGGAGAGAAGGTTGACCAAGATGAAGAAGGAGAACCACTTCCTGGGACTGCCAGGCATAGGGAGTTCTATCCTGAAGGCGTTGCTGATATTCTTCAGGTTAATTTGTTTTTTATGTTTCATTTTATTACTTTCTGCTTGTTATGTTTATTTATTTTGGGTGTGGAAAAAAATGAAACCGAAACCTAATGGTATGTAAACTATATAGCAATGTCAGTTTTGTTGTTTATACCAAAAAAAAACCCTCATGGCTCTGGGTTATTGATAACATGTCAAGCTGTTATGGTTCGGATAGTACCCTAGCGGGTACGCCCTTTGCTTTTGCAACATGATATGAATCTCAACAATATCTTTATTGTTGTGCTAATTTAGTTGTGGTGCTTTGCTATTTTGCAAATATTCACTTCTGCGTCCTTAATACAAACAATGGTGTATGGATGTATAGCAAACTGAGAAACTATCTGTGTATATATTCTGTCATATCAGACTGATTATCCTTTTTTTATGCACATCATATATGTGGAAGCAATATTAGTTTTTGATGTACTTGTGATACCAAACATAGCTCAAGTGTCTTACCACCAATTGTTGCCTTATGCAATGCAAGCTGGTTTTAACTATCTTTGGCCTTTCAGGGAGATTGGATCTTATCTGGAAGAGATGGTTGCAAAGATAGTAATAAATTGCTCCATCTGTATATGTATTCTGTTAAGTGTGAAAACATCGGCTCATCAAAAGATTCATTCTTAACTCAAGTTTCAGAGTTTGCGCTACTTTTTGGCAATGAGCTGGATGCAGAGGTATTATTATCTGTACTGGCTCATTTTATATGATTAATGAATTATATATCTACTACAGTTGATGTCATTTGCAGGTGTTATCGATGTCGATGGATCTATTTATCGCTCGTACCATGAAAACTAAGGCATCTCTTGTCTTCAGGGGGGCAATAGATATTACTGAAAGTCAGGTTGTTATCCGCAATCTTGTTTGCTTGGTGGTCAAAGGTTTATATTTCATTTTCTGATTCACTTATTTTTCATGTGCAGTTGGCTTCCCTTAAGAGCTTTCATGTAAGACTAATGAGTATTGTACTGGATGTGGATGTTGAACCTTCCACCACTCCTTGGGATCCTGCAAAGGCTTATTTGTTTGTCCCTGTGGTCGGCGGTAATGCTGTTGATTCTATCAAAGAACTTGACTGGGATATGATTGAAAAAATAATTGGGACAGATGCATGGAACAACCCCCTCCAAAAAGCTCGACCAGATGTTTACCTGGGCACAAATGAGCGAACTCTCGGTGGAGATAGAAGAGAGTATGGATTTGGAAAGTTACGCCATGGCATGGCTTTTGGACAGAAATGCCATCCCACCTATGGTATCAGAGGAGCTGTGGCACAGTATGACGTGGTGAAAGCTTCTGGGTTGGTTCCTAATCGTGTCGGTACCCAAATGCCAAAGCGTGTTGATTTGGCTGAAGGAAAGTTAATGATGGCTGATACTTATTATGATGTGGAATTCCTGGTTGGAAGAATTGTGACTGCTGCTCACTCCGGGAAGAGGTTTTATGTTGATTCTATTCGCTATGATATGACTGCAGAGAACTCATTCCCAAGGAAAGAAGGTTATCTTGGACCTCTGGAGTACAGCTCATATGCTGATTACTACAAACAGAAGTATGAAAAACCTGTCAAATCATTCAATATCCTGCTTCATTTTTTTCTTCTTGGACACATAAATATTTACATATGTAGATGCGGTCTTCTTATTTTCTTAATACCTAAAAGTCGATTTGCCCTAATCAAGCTTTGCAAAGCAACAATACACCTCAAAAGTTTTGGATGAAGGAAAGCTTATCTTGTCCTAAAGGGAAGTAGTTACTTAGCCTCAGATGCATATATCTTGGGGCCTCTCTTTTCTATGCCCCTCAACAATAGTCTAGAAATCCATACATATTGGACAACCTTTTGTTTCTTCTTGCACAACAAATGATGCATTTGACTATTGGCCTTGCAGGTATGGTGTTGAGTTGATGTATAAGCAACAACCTTTAATAAGAGGGCGTGGTGTTTCGTATTGTAAAAATCTTCTGTCCCCTCGATTTGAGCACACAGAAGGTATATTTGGGTAAACTTCATCTTCCCTGTATAAGCTTAATTTCTTTGACTTGTTTTGATAACAGGCAGTTGTTTCCGCTTGTCAGATGATGGTGAATCAGGAGAGAGTCTTGACAAAACATACTATGTCTTCCTCCCACCTGAACTCTGTTTTGTACATCCACTTCCTGGATCCCTTGTCCGAGGTGCCCAGAGATTACCCTCTATAATGAGGAGGGTGGAAAGCATGTTGCTTGCTATACAGCTGAAGGATATGATTGCTCATCCCATCCCTGCTTCAAAGGCATTTTAGTTTTCTCTTCAATGGATAGAGTCTCATTAATTAATTTGCAAAATAAATAATATGGGGAATACCATCTATTTTATGCAGATTTTGGAAGCCTTGACTGCTGCTTCATGCCAGGAGACTTTTTGCTATGAGAGAGCGGAGCTTCTTGGAGATGCATACCTTAAATGGGTGGTTAGTCGGTTTCTTTTCCTTAAATATCCCCAGAAGCATGAGGGCCAACTTACAAGAATGAGACAACAAATGGTGAGTAACATGGTGCTGTATCAGTATGCATTAAGTAAAGGACTTCAGTCGTACATCCAAGCAGACCGGTTTGCACCATCTAGATGGGCTGCTCCTGGAGTCCTCCCTGTCTTTGACGAGGACATCAAAGACGGAGAATCACTATTTGATCATGATAAATCAAGTACCAAGACACAACCAGGAATGATGACTCAGGGTGATGGGTATGGCCTTGATGAAATGGAAGATGGTGAGCTCGAGAGCGACTCAAGTTCTTACAGAGTCCTCTCTAGCAAGACACTAGCAGATGTTGTTGAAGCACTAATTGGCGTGTATTACGTTGAAGGCGGGAAGCATGCTGCTAACCACCTCATGAAGTGGATCGGGATTCAGGTGGAGTCTGATCCTGAAGAGTCTGAGGGTGGAATAAGGCCATGCACTGTACCTGAGAGCATACTGAGGAGTATCGACTTTGATTCCCTTGAAGCTGCTTTGAAATTGAATTTCAGAGACAAGGGCTTGTTAGTGGAAGCCATCACTCATGCTTCACGACCATCATCCGGTGTGTCTTGTTACCAACGTTTGGAGTTTGTTGGCGATGCTGTCTTGGATCATCTCATTACAAGGCACCTCTTCTTCACCTACACAGATCTTCCTCCAGGCCGCTTGACTGATTTGCGTGCTGCTGCTGTAAACAATGAAAATTTTGCACGTGTTGCTGTTAAACATCAGCTTCATTTGCATCTTCGGCATGGGTCAAGTGCACTTGACAAGCAGGTATTTTCATTTTTACATGCTAGTAGCTTTCAGTAGGACCCTTTTGACATTTGCCCAAAAGCATCATTTTACATCTTTCTCTAGACCAGCCATTCAGTCAATTAAATTGTTCCATCTCTGAGAGCTCAATGGATGATGTCCTTGTTTCTAGAGTTTACTGGTACGAACAGGGCTCTGAATAGTTTTATTTTTCAGATCCGTGATTTTGTGAAGGAAGCTCAAGATGAACTGTCAAAGCCAGGATTCAATTCCTTCGGTTTGGGAGATTGCAAAGCTCCAAAAGTTCTGGGTGACATTGTGGAATCTATTGCTGGTGCGATCTTCCTTGACAGCGGGCGCAATACAGCAGTTGTTTGGAAGGTTACACAAGTTCATTTAATTTTCTTGTTTTTATTGGGTTGGAATATTTGATACAAGGATTGTTTGTTTTGTGGCATTTCTTCTTTTTTAAGGTCTTTCAACCTCTGTTGGATCCGATGGTCACTCCTGAAACGCTGCCAATGCATCCTGTTCGAGAGCTGCAAGAGCGATGCCAGCAACAAGCTGAAGGCTTAGAATACAAAGCCACACGCAGTGGCAATTTGGCTACTGTTGAAGTCTTTGTCGATGGAGTCCAGATAGGAGTTGCTCATAACCCACAAAAGAAGATGGCACAAAAACTAGCTGCCAGGAATGCTCTGGCTGTTTTGAAGGAAAAAGAAGCAGCTCAAAAGGACAAGGATGCTGAGAGCGGGACAAAGAAAAATAACGGGAACCAGACATTTACTCGTCAGACCTTGAATGATATCTGCTTGCGTAGAAATTGGCCCATGCCTCTCTATCGGTAAGAAATCATATTATTACTTCATGTGAACAAATGACTATCACAATAGGCCTCGGTTTTGGGGCTAAAACGGTCGTTATTTTAATAATAGTTCAGGGACCATTTCAGTAGAATGAATTGCTGAATGAGGGAATGAGGAAATGTTAACCTGATTGGATGTGCAATTTTAGGTGTGTTAATGAGGGTGGTCCAGCACATGCCAAGAGGTTTACATTTGCTGTACGTGTGAATACGACTGACAAGGGATGGACTGATGAGTGCGTGGGCGAACCTATGCCAAGTGTCAAAAAGGCCAAGGACTCTGCTGCTGCTCTTCTATTAGAACTATTAAGTAAGTGGCATTCTTCATAACCCAGCTTAGTTATATCTCTAACAAAGAGAACATCAACTGGTGCAATTATAAGTGCCTGACATTGTTATCATATGTTGCCGGGCATGTGATCTGTAGTCTCTTCTCGTCGGATATCATTTATCTGTTGATAGACTGTAATCAAATCAGATAGCAGATAGTAGACCGACTAAGAATTGATAATTTGGAAAAGATCTGCAGATTCCTATAATTTTATTTACCCGCAACTTGTGTCTGCTGCTGTGGAAATTAATACTGAAGGGAATTTATTGTTGCTATGAAAAGATCAGAAGTGAATGATGAATATAAGGTTTAAGTTCACATAGTTTTTGCTTCTTAGTGGATTAACCGATCAGTTTCTCTTCTTAAGTAAGTCATGTTCCTTTTTTTGGGGGTTATCATGTTAAAAGAAGATAAATTTAGAAATCTGGGATACATGCATCCTCCGGTAACAAAGATGTGAAAACTTCAGATTCAGTTAGTTTTCTATTAAGACGAGAGTTCAAGAATTTCCCATTCAGCTTTTAAGAAAAGATGATAACGCCGTTGAGTTGTAAGAGAGTAGTGAAAGACACCTGAGGGTTTAGAAGCAGACACAAAATTGAGGTTAAAAGGCGAAAAGTACGGAGAGTCCGTTTGAAGGAAGATTGCTAGAATTAGACCATCCACAATGCGATTAGACCGAATCGGTCTAATCTTCGTCCATGTGAAATGTTTTTTTTTTGGAAAATAGTGGAAATTAGATCCATGCTCCGAGTTTAATCTTTTTGGTGTCACAATGGGAATTAGATCCTAATTAGAAAAAAAAAAAATTGCTACTAAAATTGTTCGAATGATTCTTCTTCCCTTACCTAATTTAAAGGTTATTTGTTGGTATATCTGGTTGTTTGTCGTACGTGTTTCTGCAATTCTCTGGTGGAATGTTGTTAGCGTTGTGTGATAAAATGATAAACCTTCCCAACGTCCAGAAACATAAAATATGTAGATTAATATTAAAAGGGCATAGTACAAAAATCACATTTTGGTATTATCAAAACACACTAAACAATATATCAGACCAACCCTGAAATCCTTTTGGCCATGCTCTGGAGAAAAAGCCGAT
>JAYMTN010001245.1:0-13346 GCA_036897425.1 Erodium trifolium
AAGATCCACGCCTTGGAGAGCGGAGAAGTTCGTCCCACGCCGGATCTGAGAAGGTTCAGCTGTCGGAGACGGAGACTCTTCGTCGAGCTTCACCTGGGAGGGGGAAGAGTTAGAAGAAAAAGGAGAAGGAGTGGAGAAGGATGTCCACTGCCAGCGACTTCCATGGTCGAGGAGACCTGGAGAGCCGCCGACGGCGGACGAAGAGATCAGAAGCGGCGCAGTGAGGGTGAAAAAGGGGTAGGGTTTATATAGGGAGGTTATATACTTGATGTTATATTAAAATTTGAGAAAACGTCGAATCTTAACTATCTCAGAAAGGTCATTCACATGTCCTAATTATGCTCCATCTTTTGTCACAGATTCTAACACAAAGGTGATATTTTGTTACAAAAAGTAACATAAATGTGGTATTTTGTTTTCAAAAATTAACATAAAGGTGGTATTTTGTTACAAGAAACACCACTTTTTTCATAATTATTTTACACGTGGTTGTTACATTTTGTAAATGTGTACCACCTTTGTGTTAGGATCTGTGGCAAAAGGTATAGTGTAGTTGGGACCTGCGAATGATCTTTCTAAGACCGTTAGGATTCGGGGTATCCCTTAAAATTTTGATTTATAAAAAAAAAGGTTTTGAAATTCACATGTTTTAAACATGTGACTCTAACATCTTAAGAAAAAAAAATCTCAATCCTCACTTTTTTCTATACTCTCTTTGTTTTCTAGAGGACCCACAAGCTATAAATATTACTGCGTTTTATGACAGGTTTCCCCCTTTCTTGTCCTCTTCTCCTCGATCTTGCTTGATACCCCTATCATGATATTATTATCGCTCTCGTGTAGGAGACTTTCTCGATCTTTGTCCTGATTTTGGGGATCATCTTTACGTTGTTCTATTTTTTCCAAGAGCTAATCATCCCAACTCTTCGGGTAATTGAAGTACTCCTCTCTTCCACCCAAGGGTTCTCTTCGAAGGACCAAGGTACAACTCAGACAAAGCAGGACTCGAATCGAGAAGGGCAAAGCGGTCAAATATACACCTTAACGATGATATTTTTATGTGTTGTATTTAATTTCTGATCAACTGCAAAAAAAACGGTTATTGTAATTATAGGATAAGTGTCTCCGCCTTGTTCAAGACTATATTTAACCTTACTTTTGGAATTTTCGTATTTCGAGTTCTATTAATAAATAAGTCACATCTATGTTAAAAGAACATGTGACCCCCAACAAATATCTTTGGAAACTAGGATACCAAGTCAAAAGCAAAGTCTAGAATTCAAGCCCAAAAGATGTCAAGGCCTTATACCAGGCATATATTGTTGTTTGAGTTTCTTCGTGCAGGTTAGTAATAGAGTTATTTCCTGTTTGAGAACTAGAAAGTCATATAGTTCAGTTCATTACATGCTTATATGTAGTTGAGTACTACTATTTGGATTCCCAATTTCAAAACTGAGTTTCACTTGTCTTAACCTTATTAATTAATTTGTTATTATATATGGAGTACCAATTTGGATTTAGTCTATATATTGATTTTAGTCAAAATAATGACCAGACAACATCCATACACGATGAGAAAATAAACAAAATGGTATAGTGTAGAGAAACGCTACGAAATTTCTTAGCGTTTTTTACTTTAAACATTAAATAGTAGTGTTGGCTTCTTTTTCCAACACTAACACAAATATAATCTTTTGTGCATGTGATTTAATGCAAATAAATGTTCTTAGACTTAGTTTATTTATTAAGTAAAATAAAAAAGACAATTTTATAGTGGAAAAAAAAAACGAAGCTTAAAAAGCTTTATTCATACTAAATCACTATACTAAGCCACATAAAATGTGCTATAGATGTGCGATGCTGGACAAAGCCAAAAACGCTATCATATACTTGCGTCCATATATATACATAGGAGTGCAACCTGCGAATCAGGTGCTACGGTGTGAACTTGCAAACTCGCGTGCTTATCTACCAGAAGTAACCATCGTTAACTGTTGTCTCACTCGCGCAGAAATGAAGGGCAGCCACACCATGAAGCTGATCATGCCAGGAAGAAGAAAGATTGTCCATAAACAACCCTCCTCCTACAACCTCAACATTAATCTCCTTCTCCTTCTCCCCACCAATATGTTCACTACCAACATGATCCAGTGATGAGTACATAAACTGCTGCTGCTGATCATGTATGGTTGGAGCCTCATGACAATATTGTAGGTGATTGTTGTTGTTGTTGGGATGGTGATAGACTTTGTGTGCAACAGGTGCCACAACTGATGATGATGAAGAAGAAGATTTATTGAAACTATAAGTTCCATCACAATGGTCTTGTTGAGCTTTGAAGTTCAAATTGAGAGGGCCCTTTTGGAGAAAAGAAGACAACCCTGTAAATTTCTGGACCAAGGCCCTGAAATTGGTGCTATTGGCATTGAGGAGGGTGGTGTGACTCTTCCTTGAAGCTCTTGATCTCTTCCTCACTGGCTTTGACAAGCTGCCCTTCGGGCTCAACTGAGTACTGTTGCTAGCACTTGTTGCAGTGAGGTCTCCGGTGGCGCCAGACGGGGCTGAAGAGGCCACCGGAGGGCCCTCTCCGGCGGCAGGGTACAAGTGCTGGAGGTTCCAGTCAGGGGGAGGAGGGAACATAGTGTCACACATCTCCTTTGCTATTTTGGGAGGCATGCACTAAATTTAGCATGTAATGTGAATATAAGAGCTAGGCTGAGCTAATGGCTTTTGTAGTGATGGGTTTGGTGGGAACAATAGTATTTTTTTAATATATTGGTCAAAATATGAGAGGTGTAATGGTCTTGACTATTATTCTTTTGACTTTTGGGAGAGACTATTATCATATGGGTTTTTGTATATTACAAGATGTCTAGGTTTAAATCCAAGAAAATATGCAATATGATAAATCGACTTTGATTTGTTTTGTGTATTAGTATCGTGTATATATGTTAGGGACCGTTTTTTTTCTCTTTTAATCTGAAAAACTTTTTTAAATATCAATTTTTATGTTGTTGTGACTTGAATCCTGATCATCATATCAAGAATCCAAACACTTTATTACTTGAAACAAATAAATTTTGGTTGCTGAAACAAAACATGATAGAGACTGAAGCATATTTATTGCATTGTCAAAAGAAGAGTAGAACAAAATTGACACAATCACGTTTCAATTGTGGAGTCCATTCAACATTCAAACAACGTGAAAGTGATTTCACACCCCAAGAGAATTGTCCATTTTCACATAACTATCATGTTGAATCTTACACCTCTATACAAATCAAACTGACTACAATTTTAGCATGTCGGCCTCAACTTTTGCTTAGAAATAATGGCTTGGTGCGGAGAGATGTAAACTAATCGAATCGATTTCAAAATCGAGTTGGGCCCGTCTTGTTTCGTTTTCATTACGAACAGTAATCTAATCTAAAGATTAAATAAAATCATAAATCCCTGAGAATAATCATTACTTGAACTTCAGAACAGAAGTAAACATTCATTGTTTTTCGATTTTGAATCGTCAAACATTGAAGTAGGAGAAGATTTCCTAACTAGAAAATCACCAGAAAATCCAAAAAACAACAAACACAAAGTTAATGATACAACAAATTACATTTACATTTCTCTATTCAAAATCTCTACTCTACAGTTATTTGCAATATTGTTGTGAGTCTGGGTTTTTTGTATCTCCTAAGAAGCAAGGAAGAGCAGACAACACTTACAGATGATAAAGCCATGCAAGCACCGGCCACCCACGGGGGCAGTATGATCCCCAGCGAGGGAAACAGAGCTCCGGCAGCAACCGGGATTGCAGTCACATTATAAGCCATGGCAAAAACGTAATTCAATCGAATTCGAGCAAAGGTCTTCCGGGAGAGATCAATGGCTGTAATGACATCTTCCAAGTTATTCCTCATCAGTACGTAGTCCGCAGCTTCTATGGCGATATCTGTACCTGCCCCGATTGCCATACCGATATCCGCTGCAGCCAGCGCCGGAGAATCATTGATGCCATCACCCACCATAGCCACTATGTTCCCACCCTTTTGGAATGATCGGACCACATCAGCTTTTCCAGCTGGCAGAACTTCTGCCCTCACATCCCCAATGCCAACCTGGTGACCATAACAGTATTTGAGCAAACAATTGAGCCAAGCCAAGGTAAAGTACATGGATAATATCACTCAGCTACCCCTAGTATGCACCATTCCCAACCAACTATCCCTAAGTTTAAAACGTTTTTGACAACCCCTATAAGAGTTTTTAGTTTCAATTTACCTCATTCCGTCCACTTTTGGGTGTGAAATGAAAACAATACCCTCATGAAAAGGGTATTTTCGTCATTTCACACCCCAAATTTGAGGGATTTGGGGTAGATTGAGTAAAAAAATTAGGGGTTTGTAAAAAACGTTTGAAACTTAGGGGTAGTTAGTTGAGAATGATGAATACTTGGGGGTAACTGAGTGAGATTATCCCTAAAGTATATACATAGACAAAGATATCCAGACCTCCTTAGCCACAGCTCGAGCTGTCCTCCAGTTGTCTCCGGTGACCATGATAGGTTCAACACCCATTTTCTGAAGACCTTCCACAACCACCGCAGCTTCTCTCTTGAGCGGGTCCGCAATCCCCAAAGCACCGATTAAGATATCATCATATGCAACCAGTATGCCTGTGTTAGCGCTTTCTTCCAGTTCTACAACAAAATTTTCTACACTGGTCGGGATGTTGACTCCATTTTCAGTCAGTAATTTCCGGTTACCAATCTGTTCAGGTTATATCATCTCTAATCAGTTGACCACCAAAAGAAAAAATAAACCTATTTTACTGATGTATATTTCAAAAACTTACCAAAATCCGCTTGCCATTGATAAAGCACTGGATACCTCTTCCTGGAAGAGCTGAGAAATCTGAGACATCAAGAAGCCATCCAGGAACTAAAGACCCCATGTGATTCTCAGCATTGCTGGTAGAAGAAGGCTCCTCAAAGAAATGAAAATGGCGGGCATATTCAACTACTGCTTTTGCCAGAGGATGTTCACTGCTAGCCTATATAAATCAAAAGACTTCAAATTTTGAGTATTCAGTGCAAACTAGAAATATAAGCATTTAAGAAAATATAATGTTACCTCTGCAGAAGCCACCAGTGTTAGGAACTCTCCACGATCCATTCCTGTGAAGATTTTTGCAGTAGTGACAATGGCTTTTCCCTGAGTTAGGGTGCCGGTTTTGTCAAATATCACATACTTAATTTTTTCAGCCCTTTCCAAGGCATCTCCTCCTTTTATCAGCACTCCATTATTGGCCCCAACGCCAGTAGCAACCATAACAGCGGTCGGTGTTGCCAGTCCAAGTGCACAGGGGCATGCAACGACCACCACTGATATTGAAAACATGAGGGAGAAAACAAAGAAATTACCATTCTCTGGTAGCCATTCTTTTGGGTAAGCTCCAAGAACTCCACATATGTACCTATAGAAAAAATTATATAAAAAAAGGTAAATAATAACTCCTGAGGAATCATTGAATGGGAAGATCTCTATTCTCGTCTACTTACCATCCCAGTAATGTCAAAAATGACAAAGCAACTACAGTGGGAACAAAAATGCTCGCAACCTGCAACCCAATACCAGCCAAGATAAGAATTCAGCGCAAAATGCATATGAATTACTCGAGCAATAAATGATTCAAATTTAGGTTAGTTCTGTTCATTCTATTTACAATAACTAGGCTTAACAGCTTATCCGTCTATAATATGATCTATCATCGTATTTCTCCTTTCTCTCCACTTGTGATTTACAGAGCTAACCAATATTTTACAATGCAAACTGAGTGAATAAATAAATTATTGACCTGCATATAGAATACTTACAAAATCAGCAAACTTCTGAATAGGAGCTTTCGACATTTGGGCTGTCTCTACCAAACTAATTATTTGACTCAAAACAGTGTCAGATCCTACTTTGGTGGCTTGTACATGAAGGACACCATGCGAATTTATCGTCCCCCCTATGACAATTGAATCAATTTCCTTCAGCACAGGTATGGATTCACCTGTTACCATGCTCTCGTTAACATAACTTGAGCCCCATACAACTACCCCGTCAACAGGAACCTTACTACCAGGAATAACTTTTAATATGTCCCTGGGCTGGATTAACAAAGCATCAATTTCCCTTTCATCAACATACTTTCCACCTAGAAACAAGTAATATAAGACAAATTAGATATTCATTGCACTTAAGCTTAATATTTAGCATTAAAAGTGTTATTATGATGATCAAAACAGTGTTATAAGAAATATGCTCAAAATGTTACCTTTGTCCTTTACAAGCAACAATGCTGTTGCTGGAGAAAGTTCTACTAGCTTTTTTATGGCACCCGATGTTTTGCCCTTTGCAAGACTTTCCAAATATTTCCCCAATAATACAAACGTTATCAGCATGGAACTTGTTTCAAAGTATGTTGGCGACCAAAACCCAGTCATTGCACCATATAGAAGTGCACCAACAGAATAGAAATAAGAAGCCGAAGTTCCCAAAGCAACCAGCACATCCATGTTAGTTGAACCATTTCGAAGTGCTCTACCAGCTGCAACATAGAAACGCCTTCCAATAACAAACTGAACAACACTCACCAATGCCCATTTCAACCAATCACCAATTTCAAAGGGTCCACAACGCCAGAGCAATAAGGAATACACCAAAGGTATGTGGGGACAAACTACTCGTATGAGGAAGACAGGAATCTGAAGCCAGTTGTAAGAAGTGTTAACAGTCAATCAGAATATTAACAAAATGCAGTGTCAGCAAGTGAGAGCTATTAAATAAGCTTTAAAAATGTTTTAAGAAATCTTGAGCTCATAACTAAAAATTATGAAGTGGGTTGAAAAATGTTGAGCATAATTTATTTCCTCCCGGGGGCCATTTGGCAGAGGCCACAATGTCTATGTTTCCCTTTCACTATGCTTATTATTTTTTAAATACTATGTGGACAACCACAAATAAATGGTATCACTATCAATATTGTACTGAATTCTAAATAAAACAATGATATAAACTATAGAGGGCATTCATTTAGTCACTAAATAAGCAACCATATTGCAAGTAAATTAGGAGAAAAAACACAGACAGTACAACACCCCGCCTATCAAATTAAATGAAACAGCCATGGTTTTGTGGAAAATGGTTCCGTGTTTTAAAAGTACTAGTAAGAATATACTCACACTAAATAATAGGCTGGAAATGAAGAGTCGAAACATAGTTGAGGCTTCTTCAGCATCTTTAGAAGTCATTCTTGTATATGGATTCCTCACGTGTAATTTAAATTGCCCATTGCTTCCTCCTTCAATCCCATCCACTAAGGATCTAGAGCTAACAACCTCAGGATCAAACACAATTTCTAAGTCACTTGAAATTCGGTCATAACGAAATTGTTTCACTCCTTTTGAGTTGATAAGTATAGCTTCTAAAATTTGTGCATCAATCTCACCGTAGACTCCAGTAACCCCAAGTATGATTTTATCCTGTTCGTTACTTTGTACAAATGAAGCTTCAAAACCAGCATCCTCGATTGCATTGACTATATCATCCTTACTAATTACAGTATGATCATACTCAACTTCACCTAATGAAGTAGCCAACGCAACTACTGCCTTTTTTACACCAGAAAGATTTTTCAAGATCCCTTCAACAGAGTTCACACAAGCTGCACATGTCATCCCTCCTATGGTAAACTGCCCAGTCAGGGTTGCATGAGGCTTTACACCAGATGTACTCGGTTCAGGTAGTATTTCTGCCTCAAACCCAGCATCTTCAATTGCAGATATGATTTCTTCATCCTGAATCGGGACAGAGTTATGAACCACATTAGTACAGTGGTAGAATGATGAACATGTATAATGGCTAACAAGCCATCTGTGGGGGTAGCAACTCAATCCGTTGATTAAAGCTTTCGCTCAGAGGCGATGATCAAGAATATCAAACTATTTGTATAGAAATTTTATGGCGGCATATATAATGCAAGTTTATGACAAATAGTCTTAAAAGTTGTATCCGTAAAAGCTTAGTAATTAACTAAATGAAGATCCCCAGTGTAACTGTATAAAAGGACATCAACCACTTAGCCAGGTTCTACTTTTTTATAGCAACAAACTGAAACATTAGAGTAATGGACTGATTAAGTTGAAACAGTCCAATCAATCCAATAAAACAAATGTCCCAATGTCTGCAGCCAATTATTTACTGAATTTTGTCAATAAAACCAGGTAATGTTATAAGAAGAGGCTTAAAAGAATGCTTTGAAAGTAAAGGTAATACATAACATCTTGTTCATATTCCAAACAGCATACAATAATTAAGATTGGCAATTCATAGTAGGATCTGAGAATTCAACATTCAAAGCACACCTCCCAACTGTGTGGTTATAATAGATGTACACATGTCAGTGTGAATATATATATATAGGAAGTCAGCAACCAGAAAGCATCTATACACCCATGCTTCTGCAGTTGTTCCAATAATGATATAGTATCAGTCAGTATTCCGATAACCAAACAATTTTATAACTTTTCCATCATAGCACTAGTACCACCAGAAAATGCTACTTCACCCAGTTTTGGATATGCAGAAATATGGAGCCCTCTATGGCAGCAAGGTACGGGGTAGGAAGGAGTTACTATATAGACTAGCTTTAAATAGTTACGTTGTTAAGTATGTAGGAAAGAAAGAAAAAAACTACTAACTAATCTCTAGAAAAAAGAGGAGCTGAATTTCATCAAGGTACACTGTCCAGATGCTAATCATGAATGTGACACGAAACAAACAAAGAAACTGGCACATTAACCTATGATGCTTCAAATTCTGGAACACCAATACTAATAGATTGCAGTTGAGAGAAACACCAATATATAGATGCAATCCACCCAACTGCATTGCCATATAAGATCACTAGAGTAACTACTAAAATACACACTTCAATGCACCCTCAGATTATGAATATGGCTTATACCCAGTTAGACCACCATAGCTAAAAGTAAAATCAATAAACATACACACACAAAAAGAATATCAAGTGCCAACAGCTTGGAACACCAAAACAACTGATGTAGCTTCAGAGTAATAATGCCTCAGTTTCCGGATCATAGTAAGCAAAAATAGAAGACAATCTAACACAAAGTGAAACATAATTGCAAAGTGATCTTTAGAAAACTTGCAATCCTCAACATTAAATAGATTAGTATAAACCTCTAACCATCTAAAATCACCCCCACCACAGCATAAATCTAAATTTCTTCAACCAGATTACACTAACTGACAGTTCATAACAGGTAAGAAAATCGTCAGAAATCTAATTTCCAAAGTAATAATAGAAACATATACTGATCAAACAAAATCAGCACAAAATAAACCAATCCGAGATCAAAATAGAAAATTCTGAGCAAAACCCAAGTACCAGACTGACTAACCTTAACCAATCTGGGATCGAAAGCAACATCGGCCCTGTTCTGCAGCAGGGCAACCGAGGCGCGCAACACCCCGTCAACGCTACTGAGAGCTGCTTCAACGGAATTGGAGCAAGCTGCACAGGTCATCCCAGTGACTCTGACCTGAATTCTCCTGATGCCCTCCTCCTCGTAAGACCCCAATATTTCTCCATCCTCGTAGGAGTCGAGGAGCCGCACATCTTCAAGGTCGGCATCAGCATCGGCGATGGAAGTCAATTGAAGGTCTCTGGTTCTCGGCGCCATTGGCTCAGAACCAAGCAGAGGAAGGGATCAGAGCAATTAGCAGAGAGAGAGAGATTAAGAGATGAAATCAAAGCAAAATTGGAGAAAACATATGAAAATTTATAGTATTGGAGAGGGAGGAGACTTTCTTTCCGAAGGAGGGCTGGTGAGACTGCCATCTTTTATTTTTCTTTTAACGAAAAGTAGCTGGTGATGGAAGGAGACTTTTTCACGTTTCCTCTTTTGCCCTTCTATATCGGAATTTAATCCCCACTGTGTCTTCCAACTTTCGATTGGAAAATTAGGATTCATCGACAACAGTGTTTTAGATGGCAATTAAACTATATGATTTTCCTTTTTGAAAAGAAAATTAGTGTTAAAGAAACTGAAAATGGTCAAAGACTACATCGTCATGTCTCTTAATCCGTAGGATAGGAAATGTTAAACCGAAGCTACCAAATAGAAATATATAAGCAAGTCGTTGTGATCATTCTGATAAACGATAAGAGCCTTGTAGGAAGTGAGTGTGCTAAAACCAAATCGACATAACGGGAGCTGGTAAGATACATAGTGGTGTGGTGCCACTCTGAGTGGGGTGATTGACAGTATCCACTCAATCACTCATTATCGTTGTGATCATTCTGATAAGTGATGGTGTTTTATGTATCTTGCATGTTGCATCATTGTCGTAAAAAACTGGTCATGTCGATAACAATCTCCTGAAAAACCTTTAAGGTGTGTTCGACATGGAAACCCATCTGACGGTTGCACTCACCGCTTAGGAGATGGGTGACGTAAACCAAAACTGAAATCCAAGAAGCTCTATATTCAACGAGAAAATAAGCCATATTTCCACCACAACAACAAAAAGAAAGTTGCATGTCATGCTCGCTATCTTCTAAGGGCTGAACTCTAATTTTCGTCGTTCCTTTCTAGGTCTTAACTCTTGTGTTGCTTATATTTTACTATTCATCGTATTGAGAGCCGCCAAAAACGTATTGAGCGACTATGTTGACGGCGGGACCGCGCGGGAGTATGTTCTCCCCTACCATGAAAAACAACAGCCCGACGGAAAGCATGCAAGACACTGGAGTGTGTCTGGCCACAAGAACCACAACCGCGCACCGTCCCTTTCAGGGACTCATCCTTACTGTATTCGTTCCCGCAATCTAATCTTCATCCTCTTTCTTGTATAAGGAGATCCTTACATTTTATCTATACTTTTTTGAGGTGAAAATTCATCGAAAACCACCTTTAACTTAATAATCATGACAACCAATCTTAACCACACACATTTAAGATCCAACACCTAACATGATTTCACAAAACACAGCAAAAAAATGCTCTATTTTTGGAGCTTCAAACAGAACAATAGATCTATCTACAAATTATTAAATCGAACACTAATCAAGCTAAAAAGAGTTAAATTATCACTTTCTTCTTTATTCAATCATCGTAGATACAAAATCGAGATCAAAACCTAACTATATGTGTTCTTCAAGCTATCATTCCCTATGCTATGTTTTAGGTTTTTATCATTTGTTCATCATAATTTTCTTGCATGTTTTAAGTAGTTGTTAATAAAGTCATTTTAGATATTGATTGATCCATATTTAATCTCTTAGAATCACATCAATCGTATTCTTCGAAATTTGAATCTACATACTTTGTTTTATGTTTTTATCAACTGTTCGTCATGAGTTCATGCATTTTTTCTTAAATCGTTGCTAATAAACTCATTTTCGAAACTATTTGATCCATATTTAGCTGTGGATCACATCAATCTATGATTTTAGAGTTAAATTTTGTTGATATTGTTGAGGATCAGTTCTATACATTCAAATAAATGTTTATGAGTTGATAAATGTTTCGAGTTGGTAAATGTTTTGAAGGTAGGTGATAAACTTAGATTTATGATTGATAAATGTCTTGCATACATGTAGCGTGTGTGATGATAAATGTTTCTGAGTCGATAAACTTTCGAGTTGATAAAAGTTTTGAACACGGGTGATAATGTAATGTTCTGAGTTGATAAATATCTTGCATCCAGGTGGCGTGTGTGGTTATAAATGTTTTCAATTGATAAATATTTTGAATAGAGTTGATAAAAGTAATGCTCTAAGTAGATAAATTTCTTGCATCTAGGTAGTATGATAAACTTTTCTAATTGATAAATGATTTGAATACTACTGATAAAACTAGTATTCCAAATTGATTGGGTGGAACAGCCAAATCACCAAAATGTGCTATGTTTTATATATAAAGTCAACAAGTCAAAATATGTCAATTTTACATTTCATGCGTTCATTTATCATATGAATGAGTGAGATTGTTTTTTAAAGCATCCACAGTGCGAGATTTTTATGGGCTAATGGGTTGGTGTTTTGCAAATTCGATGAGGGAGAAATAATAAAAATTTGGCTTTTGAAGAAAGAGAAATCCATGAAGACTATAACCTTCTAGTCAACGATTTAATAGATTGGGAGAAATAAGCCTAAAACAACCCCTTTTAGCCTCTTGAACGGCACATATTAGCTTAATGTTTAGCTTAGTATTTATTATTATTTAGCTTCGATCTTTTAGTCTCAATAAGACTAAAAGACTGTGGATTTTTATGTGGTAATTTTCAATGGATTTTTCTTCCATTTTTTTCATATTATATTATAATGTGTCAACCTACTTATCTCTAGTTAGCTTTTTATTAATAATGAAAAAGAGTTATTACAACATTTGGGGCCCCAGAAGGTCCTCTAACAAAAAACTCTGATACAAGTTGACTGCTTAAGACGGTTTGTAAAGAGTCATATATGCGAACAAAATTAAACTACGAAATTGATGAGGACTGCTCAAGGTGGTGCTTGGACACTGTATGATCCCATTGAGAGGACTCTTTTCATCGTGTGGAGTGCGACCGAACCTGGACTCATCAGTAACACGAGGAGGATCGACTTTAGCCAAGGACCCCTCCCTAGGTAAGTCCCTGAAGCCACGAGTGTCTATCATTCCTTCTGGCATGGCTGTTTTCCGGCCCTCACATGGTCTTCACGAGGCTCTCCCACAGTGTCCCTCTTCAATCTCAGCCTCGTAAATGGGGCAAGCAGCGTCCCAGATGGGACAAGCAACTTCCCAAATGGGACAATCAACCTCACAGATGGGTCAAGACCCCTCCCAAATGAGTCAGGCCCAGCATATCCTCCCATGAACGTCGCACTGGGCATCCCCCATTGTTTCACCCCTACCTGAGGGTTAGGTAGGGTATCCAGGGTTACAATTGGCCCCATTCCTCGAGACAACGAGAGGTTAGGTAGAGTATCCAAGGTCAATGGCTCGAAACCAAGGGGATGGAGTGGTGCTTTCCCCTAGTCAGTAGCATATGAATTCTCCATCTTCTCAGGTTTGAACACCAGGAGGGAGTTATCAAACCGCGGAATCCCTGGCATCTCTAGGTCATAGTCACGAACTGGATGGCCGAGCCGGGCACAATTGAAGTAGAGTATAAGGAGTCGATCATAGGTCAATGTGACCTGAATTGGCTCGCTAAATTCTTGAAACCTCATGATCATCGAACGGCAAAGAGGCCGGTGAAGCTCCATCTAGAATCTGATCTTGACGGCCCGAC
>JAYMTN010001246.1:0-13345 GCA_036897425.1 Erodium trifolium
AGCATAATAAATTCGTCGACAGCAGGTTTCGAACCTGCGCGGGCGAAGCCCAACAGATTTCAAGTCTGTCTCCTTAACCACTCGGACATATCGACTTCTATGACTAATTCCAAAACCAGATATATAGTTTATATGTTTAGTATATTTTTAGTCTAATCTACTTGCATTTATCCTATAGTATATATCTCCTAGATTAGATTATATGTTATACAATTGAAGTTACTCCGTCGACAAATATTAGAACTAAAGAGTGATAAAATTTGTTTTAAGTAATTAATATCGATAAGTAGGAAAAAGATAATATCTATTCTAATTCGGTTATCAACCATAGATTCGTCTTGCACCCATCATGCTATCAATAAACGACTTTAACCAGAGCTTCCAAATGGAAAAGATGTGGTATTAATACGCCTTAAAAACGGCACCAAACTATTGGTGCTTAAATTGCATCGTAAAAATGACACTAAAATAGATACAGAGGTAGAGAGGTCACGGGTTCTTCCCCCTTTCACTTCCAGGTTTTTCTTTTGGATTCATACTGTTTTAGTCTTCCTTCCTCAACCGCCGTGGTTTGGTTGAAAGCTCACGGTCGGCGTTGACCATCGTGGGTTGTTTGCCTTTGGGCTTTGTTGAAGCTAAATTTGGTTTGGTATCTGAGGGGATTACTTCGGTTGTGTGTGGGTACTGTTTGGGATTCGGGTACCATTGTTGGGTTGTCGTCTGGTGTTGGCCGGCAACGGGGTAACTCTTCTATTATTCTTGGCCCGAGTGTGTTGGAAGGTTGAGGTTTGGGAGTGGATTTTTTGATGTCTCGTTTGAGGGTCGTTCCAGGTACTTCCTGTGTCTGCTTCTCCTTTGGCATCTAAGAGGTGGTGGTACTCGTCCTTCGGCGAGGCTCCTTGCTGGTCCGACTCTTCTTGCGTTGTAGAGTTCTTCGCTTGCGCTGTGCGGCTCAAGATGTTGTTTGGCTCGAGCTGGTGCGAGTTCCGATGCTCTGCTGCGTGACTCTTGGTGTCTTGTCCGGGTTTGATGGTTGACTGGTTGTTGGGCTTCTTTACTATTTTAGTTTTAATTTCTTTTGGGCCTGAGGCCTTTGGGCTACTAATTTGGGATTCAAGTTTGGTAAATTTAAGTGTAAGACCTTGTTTGTTATCAGTAGTCCTTTAATGGTTTACTTAATGGTCGATAAATCTGGGTATAGGATGTGTTAAATCCATCCCGGTTGTTTGGCTTGTAGCCATTTGTTGTATTGGTTGGGGACTATGTTTGGTCTCTCTTGTTTGTATTTTCTTTTGAGGGCATTGCCCTTGACCTTGTCCTTTATCTTCTAAGGCTTGGTTTATAAAAAAATTGTTGATAAAAAAAACAATGAATGACATGTGGCAAGATGGCATAACTCTAGTGCTCAAAACCACGGACCAAAGCTCCTCGGTCAGTGCTCGATTGTGAAAGTTTAAATATGCGGCTAAGTGGCATTGCTCCCACCACCATTAAAAATGACGGAGATTGAGGCTTCCATTACTTTGTGTTTGAAGGAGACGAAAATGAATGTGACTAAATTTGTGTAAACCCTAACTCATTTATGAAGCCGTACAAGTTATTAATATCAATAAAACCTTCCATTGAAGCCCAATAAAAATATATATTTTTTTTTATCAGCAAAAAGAATTTAAATTAAACCTTTTTTGAGGATAAAGAGGAGTAACATGGAGAGGATTACATGAACGAAACCAACAAGAACACCAAAAGACAGCCAATACCAGAAACTACACCACTTCATGCAGGAAGTCACCACTAAAACAAGGTCTAATGCCTAAATTTAACAACCATTAAGCGCTAAAAGGAAAAAGGATCTATAGACATCAAGATTTAACCAACATGAAGCACATAGAGAAAGGACTTCCAACAGACGCTGGAGCTCGAACTTAGTCCTCCGAAACCCAAATCCGGCCAACACCGAGAAAATCCCCAAAGGGGAGGACCGGTATTTCTACCGAGAACGAACTCAGACCTCCAAGCAGGCAGCAACAAGTCATCACTTCCTGGAATCAGAGGCTGGAACTCGAGCTGAGCGTTCCAAAACCGTGACCGATAACCCCTCATCGGCCAACACCAAGCGAGGACCCATGAGGGAAGACTTGTAATTATACCAAGCACGAGCCAACCCGAATCTAGACAGAACTGACACCAAAGCCAACTGAAAAGCGCAACGCCACACCAAAAGTCAAAACAACAAACCTTCAAAAACTGCGATCCCTAGTTGCCAGACGTTGAAGCTTGCACTCAGCCCTCCAAAACTCAATTCTGGCCAACATCGAGAAAATCCCCAAAGGGGGAGGACCGGTATTTCTACCAAGAGCGAGATTAGACCTCCAAGAAGGTTGTAGCAAATCATCACTACCGAGGATCCAAGGCTGGAACTCGAGCTGAGCGTTCACTTTCAAATCATGATCGCTGACCTCGTTATTCTGCCGCTTACTTGAAACTTTTTCTTGAGAAACCAAAAATCCTAACTAATAACTCTTTATGCTTCATTTATTCGCTATCAAATCGTGGTTGTTCGCGTCAATTTCACTTTCCACACTCTCCCTTGATCTTCTTCTTTGAGCTCTCAATCATATGCACTTATTCTTCGTCCATACAACGACGAGTCCTATTAGGTATAGGAAAACTTTGTTTCCAACTCTATTGCCAATATGTGGTCACTGCTCTTATTTATTCGGCGATCATCAAGTACACAAAAACAGGTAGGAATGCGCAAAGGAAAAAAATCATGTTTCTTGATCACGACCAATTAGAACTAAAGTTTCATTAAATAGCGTTTCTACGGGAAAGAACCTTATTAAGACTCACTTCTTCTGTTTTAGAAGAATTTGATCTAGTATGAAAAACCAACAAAAATAAAACGCGAGCTAGTTATATAATAGTAGCAAGAAGTCATTGTTTTAAGGTCAATCTTGTCATCCGCCTAAACGTTATTTGGTCTTACTTCCAATAACCAACATCTAAGTACGCTTAAGGGATTGAGTAGCCTGAGGTCGAGGGAAAAATACTAGATACTCTACTGTTTAACTTTTATAGAAGCTTTAACTGGCATTGTGATTATGGTTCATCTCTGTTATCGGAATAGTGAAAATCTATAATTTCAATTCGATCTTTTCCCAAAAGATGGTAAGTTATGCTTTTTTTTTTGAAAGGCAAAGTATTATTAGCACTGTAATCTTAGAGTATAAGACACGAGGAAGAGGAATACACCTCTCAAATTCAAGTAATACAACTTAGAGCACTCTTACAAGAGACTCAACAAATCAGGAAAGTTTTAACCATACAAAGACCAAACAGTGTTGTCACACAAAACAAACCAAAGCTTTAAACCCAAGTTGTAGAAAACAAAAACAACCCAAAAGATACGGGTAGGTTATGTTATTACCCCTGAGAAAGTGACAATTTAGAAAAAGAAAAAAAGAGAATGAGTATCATCATGTGAGAACTGTAAGTGATAGTTTGTTGGATCGGACAGACAAGGGAGATGCCATGAAACAGGGACGGAATCAGGTAGTACTTAGGGTATTCCAAAAAAATCCATAACATATGAGAATTTGTTGTAGTGGGATAATGTTTTTGGATATTTGGAAGAGAACATGAGTGCAATTCACCTTGAGAACACCTAAGGATTAAAAGAGATATTGAATATAAGTTTAGTCAATATATTTGACTCAAGATATAATCCAAAATAAGATATATAAAAAAGAGCAGTGAATTATCATTTTTTTTTTCTTTGGCTCATAAAAAAAGTCACGTTTTCACACATACTTTACTCATGTCCCTAAACACCACTCACCTCTTTTTCTTCCTCTCAGTAATGGACTGAGTATTAAGTACCCAATTCCGCATCCAAACACGAATTTTCTTCCGAATTTCCTCCGGCAAGAAAAACGATGAGCAAGGCACCGTCGGGGCGGACCAACCTGGCCTCCTGCGCGGTGGCCACAATCTTCCTCATCTTCGTCGTCCTCATTGTGTTTTTCACCGTCTTCAAGCCCAAAGACCCCAGGATCTCCGTCAACGCCGTCCAGTTCCCGTCCTTCTCCGTGGCCAATTTCACATTCCCTCAATACGCCGCCGTTTCCAACCCCAACAAGGCCGCTATTGTCTGTGTCTTTCAAGTAAAGATGGTATAAAAATGGACAACATTTTTTTATAGCAATTTTATCTTTTTTATATTTCATTTGTTTAGTTTGATTGCAAAATTTTATTGTACCGCTAGGCACATTTTAAGATGTTGATTGTGGTTCAATCTTTCTTATTTTGAACGCTTTTTAAATCGCATTTTCCATTAGATTTAATCGGAATACAAGTATAGTCACTTATCATGTACCTCATTCCTATTTTTGCTAAAATACTAATTATTTTCTTTGAATAAAAAAGGTTTGATGACTAAAACTTGATGTATACTAGACACATCTTCAGCATCAGCCATTTATGATTGTCATTCAAGTTATAATGTATTCCGTCATCTTGTATAGTCTTTAATTCAAATATAAAAAAATCTAATTATCTAGTGATAGGTTACGATGTCATTTGGTCGATAGAATTTTCATATACTTGACATAGTCGTTATTTATGTTTGGAGCTTTCTCCATGGTCTGGACTTTGGACGAAAGATCTTAGTATTCACAATTTGTAAATCCGATCAGTACAAGGTGCTCAGCTGAAAAATCTACGAGGTGGGTCTACTAAGAAACGACAAATTACATTTTTAATTGAAGAAAGGACATTACATTTTTAATATAGTAGTTAAAAGTGCAAATTATTACGTATATAATAACAAAAACAAAATGTTGTTATTTGTTCGCACCGAGTCGAACTCAAGACTTCATGTGAGAGACTTGATCCTTAACCACTAGGATGACCCCGTGCTACATTTCAAGAATAGGTTAGATACTTCATCATGTTTTCAACAGTGTAATTAACATTCAATTTTAAAACTATACAACAGAACTTGGATGACAATAGAAATCGAGATGCCTACTATACAAATACTTTTTTGTAATTAACCCATGGGTCTAAGATCAGCTGGGTCAAATGTTCAGCAAAATGAGTGAAAGTTAGTGTCAAATTCTCAATAAGTTGTAGCGGAGCACACATATATCATATGAAACATAGCTTGCTAACTACAAGAAACAATACAATACACATCCACACAAGATAGGCGTGCATGTATCAACTTTCACTCACTACCAAGTACCAACTTATATCTACTTGGACCAAGCAACTGTATCTATTTCGGCTTGTGCACTCCTGTACAACTCCAGTCTCTTTGCAAGTGCAGTACGGCGCTCCATCACTGCCGGATCCTCATTTAACAACGCAGACAATCGCTTTGTCTGCAGGAGTTTATCAAAGGTAATTAGAACTATATCATCCCAATATTATCAGAGAGAATAAACCATGGATAGTTGCAAAGTACCCTGGGATATTCACTTTTTGGCAAATCGTAATCATCTTCTTTGATATTTGCAAGAAAGTCCCTTCAAGTTGCCTTTTTGTCGCAATTGGTGTAAATTTGTTTTAAAATGACAATTTCAACCTCCAAATTTTAAATTTGAAAATAGCAAGTAAAAAATCAAATAAATCCATAATGTTCACCTCCTTTAGTTTTCTTCTCTTCGGACGTACAAAGAGGAAGAAAACTCTACATTTTTTTGTTTTTTACTTAGTATTTTTAAAGGGTAAAATCATTGTTTTGAAACAAATTTACACAATGCAACAAAAAGGCAAGTTCATGCCTCTTTTTTGCAATTATCATATAGGGCTTCGATTTGCAAAATGAGAAGAATTCAAGGTACCTTTTTGCAATTATCCCAATAAACGAAAAGTCTAAACTATTAAGAAACAAAGAGTACCTCCAGTTTACCCAAGTCAGCAAAGAAATGGTCGAGTAGGCTTCGTTTTGCTTCACGCACTTGGCAGTAAACGATGGACTTGGGAATGGAGCGTTGAAGACTTGCACAAACCATATTGACGTAAGACAGAACCGTTGTTCCTGTTAAAAAAGCAAGAGAATGATCATGATGAATAACCAACTATGTACATCATCACACAAGTTTGATAAAGGAGTTGTGGTTACTGATAGTTACCGATTCTCCTGAGGTATGAATCATTGTATCGGTCAAAAATAGAGTGGGTTGGGTTGCCTCCCTTGTCAATATCTTGAGGAAGCTTCCGGAAGAAATCAACAGTCAAGTAGCTACTCTCCATATCAACGAGTGTTCGTGTTGATTTCCGGCTTTCTTCTCTCATTCTTTCAAGGGACTCACATGCTGCATTTGTCACCTCTACTCTGAGACCTGGATATTGTTTTAACTCCTGAGAGACAAGCCAAATAACATTTAGCCAACAGCTAAAAAAAATAACAAGTCAAGATGATAAAGCTATTCCCCCTGGTCTACATTTTACATTGTAATTGTTCCTACCAATTTTCATGGTCTCCTTTGATTACAGAATTATTGTTCTACCTAATTAATCTGAATGCAATCAGAAATCTAGACCTATAGATGCAGCTAATGGTAAGTTTGCAAAAAGTTCTTCACACCCTTTCATCCCAATTCCTGATTTTCAATCATATTCTTCCTTTTTCCTGTTTTCGATGAGGTCATAGTGACTATCTAATTTCTTAAAGTTCGCTGGGAACTTTTATGTTTAAATTCTTCAATTCAACAAGATCAATAAAGTTGGTGTAGGCAGAAGAGCATACCACCGTTTCACTGACAGCCTTGTGAACTAAATCCTTCAACAAAGCATGAACCTGTGGTTACAAAATGAAAAAAGAAAAAAGAAATACCATTAAAACATCATTTCAAGTTGAATATGCTTTACAAATTCTAAATGATAAGCATACCGCATCCACAGATGCCTCGGCGGGACCTCTAATGGTTACTAAAGATGATTCAATGAGGCGACGATAGCCTTGTTCAGGAGCTATTAAATGGGGTTGATATCCATCAGCTTCAGTGATAAGCTTACGTACATTCTCCATAGACAGTTGTTTGTCAAATTGCAGTCTTTTAAGAGCAGCAGGTAGCTGGTTATCAAAAACATTATAAATTTTGTCACCACCTGATCGCCTGTGGACAACAATGAATGTATTAGAGTGGAAGTCGAAGTAATAGAAAAGTCATATCGGAGAGGCAAAAAAGTAGAAGAGATGAATAACCAAGCACAAAATAAAATATGGAGTTAAATGAAGGTACATACACGCCATCTAGGTGTTCCTTGTATATTTGATCGAATATACGGCATATTTCCATGATTGTGTATAACTTTCCCTGATAATAGTAATCCACTATCCATCAGTAATCAGTAGCAAATCTTGCAGTTTTCCTAAAGGATAGCCTATAACTCAGCTACCCTCCACACTCTCTCTAGAACAACAAATATTTTGAACCCTAAACTTGACGATCTATCGGTAGCATAGAACAGGGCTAAGCACAGCAGACTTACTCCAGCATCAGCAGAAATAGGCTTTCCAAGGCGACTCAATTCTGCTTCAAGTTCAGCAATTGTCTTGTTAATGAGGGACTGGATCCCAGGGATTTTGGACTTGATAACAGTTTCCAAATGCTAACACATTGAACATTACGAGAAAGTTAGAACAAACAACCTAAAAGAAACACCAAAACAAAATATATCTCATATAAGAACATTAAAACTCAACTAGTAAGTTAATTTGGCTTATTGTGCTGTTTTATTTACCTTGGAGAGCATTTTTGCAAGATGCTCAGAGCCCATCCTATGAGCAAGGTGCCTGTATTCTGGAGTTTGGGCAAAATACTCACGCTCCCTGCGCCGAGCAGCAATCATGTCAACATTCTTGTTAATATCTGCTTGGGAACGGTTCACAACACCAACCCAAGGAAATTTCAGCCGATAAGCTTTTCCTTCCAATATCTACACGATGCAGAAAATGTAATCACAATACAATAATGTCAGCTCACGTCTGAGCAACCAACAATAAGCTCATCAAATGAACTAAATTTGGTCAATACTGACTGTATTGCAAGCAACTAAGCATAAACCATATGCTTAGACAAATTCACATAAGGTAGGCATGGAAAAGAATATGAACGGGGAGATGTGAGATGTGAGATGTGAGAGGAATGGAAAATAAATTCTCCCCCCAAAATACATGTTAACTGCTGGAAATTGGAGAAACCAGGCACCCAATTTTCCGAATTTAATGAATTATTATGAACATAAAAAGGAGATCCTTCCAGGTGGTAAGAATGCTCATTACACCTGCTACAAAGAAAGACGCCTTACATCTAACCAGGAATAAGGAAACTTACATCAACTGCATCAGTACCCTTGTCCATAAGATCAATCTTTGTCAAAACTCCCAGTGTCCTCTCCCCTACAAAAACAAAGTAATTAGCCATGAAATAGATGTCAGATACCTTATATTACATGCAACTTTCATAAATTCTGAATGTCCTAACAACAACAAAATGTACCATATAAGAAATGTGATTTAGTGGCCTAGACAGTAGAGTTAAAAACAATTTACCTGTGGGGTCTACTTCACGAGAAATTTTAATTGCATCCGATGTGGCCAGATCTTGATTGGCAGGTGATATGGCTAATATGATACAATTGGGCTGCACAGGAAAAAACAATGTCATTAAAAGGTTTGCTTAACAGAAGCATTATTAAATATAAAGCCATTGTCAGAACATTAAGCTCCAATTTGTACAAAGGATTTTACCTTCTCGATGTAGGAACGGACCATATTTTCAATATCATGCACAATGCTGTCAGGTTGACCCTCTACATCGCACAGATAATCTCAGTAAATTTTCCCTAATATATGATCATAAAACTGAGGAAGAAGATTGATAATATCCAGTTTTTTTTTTTCAGTTGCTTAGTTTCTGGTTAGATTGGAAAACCTAAACATTTAATTTGGCATGCTTAAATAAAATAGCCACAAAACAGTTCATTTTCCATTTTCTTGATACTTCAATAAGCATAGAGAAAACCAAGGCATCCAAAAGACGAATAACTTACCAACAGCTACTTTTGTAAGCCCGGGAAGATCGACAAGAGTCAGATTGACAACTGCCAGAATAAAAATAAAATGATAAATGAGTAGATAAGCACATTAACATTGGGACATCAGTAGATGACGAATAGAGTAAACTTAGTTGACTCTCTTCTCTTACCATTAGGAGAATATATGCTAAGATGAATTGGAACACTAGAAATTTGTTTGCTACGGCCAGTCTCTCGGTCAGTCTCATCCGAAATCTCCTTTCTTACAGCAGCTACATATAACCAAGTAACTTACTGTGTAAGATGGAAAATTTTGAACATTGGATAATAGGATAGATACGAATGATAACATAATATAAGCTCAAATAGGTCCCTTATGTATGAGCAATCTCAGATGATCCAACTCATTATAAACTTGCACAAAACATAGTAGACTAAAACATCAAATCCTTACAATATCCCACAGGGATCAGAAATAAGAAAACCAACTTACCAAAATCAGTAAACCTTTTCTTAGGGAGATGAAGGAACTCTGCATATTCCCTGGTGCCTTCATCACTCTTATGAAGTTGAAGGACAAGAGGACGCCTTGTAACAATTCCTACATATTTTATGTGTGTTAGAATTAATAGCCAATAACAAAACTTGTTATGAGCATATACAAGTGTTCTAAGAAGCAAAAAGTGCACTTAAGGTACAAAGGTCTGCTGGAGCTTAAGCGTACTGCGCAACAAGTTTCACCAAAAAACACAATTAAAGTGTAAGAAATTAATAATTGATAGCACAATATATCCTAATATAATAAAATTGAAGAAATGGAATGACATCTTTAACAACTAAGTCGTAAAGTTGCACAACTTCAACCAATTATATGGTTGAAAGAGACTAACATCGAAATCTAATAGTCATAAAACTGTCATCATCATCACGAGGGGCAATGCTATCATCTGAACTGTAAAACTAGTTTGCAGTATTTTTGGTGGGAAGAAGAGATGGGCATCGAAATTTAAATGTTATGTATTCTTCTGTTCAAACTTAACCAGCTCTAATGTAAAACTAAGGTTGCTGCATTTGGTAGAAAGATAAGAGGGGCATGAGCCTTAATAAGAGGCCCTAAGAATGTGGGCTTTAGGCTTCAGAATATAGCCCCAAAAGCACAGGCTTAGGCGTGCTTTTATGAACACTCTACAGCCATGAGTATGAATGACAAGAATTACCAGATCCACGAGGTAAGAAATCTTTGCCAACAATGCTCTCCAACACTGAAGACTTCCCTGAGCTCTGAAACATATATGGAAGCAAGCAATTCTTAGCTCAGGCATTTATAGATAATAAAAGTTAACGTTTGATTGTTTAAATAACATTAGCATCCCCCAAAGTGGCTGTACTACCTTCATCTTATATCATCAAGATGTTAAGTGTATAACATCTGTCCTTCCAACTTTTACATATTTTTAAAAAATTGTTCTCCAAACAGATACACAAGATCCAGAGAGACTCTGCAAAACTAATATTATTCGATCGACGAAAAATGTGTAACAAAGTGATCCTTAAATGGAATAACCATATAGCCATATGATAATGGCTTCACGTTATTATCAATCCTCGTGGCAACACTTAGAAGGACAAATTAATTAAATGATTATGCACTTTAATTGCTTTACATGATAGCTAACCCATATTCATTCTGTACACTCATTTAGAATGCTGATAGCATAAGCTTTAAGTAGGAAGTCATTTCCACATATTCCTCCAAGTTCAGCACTTCACAGGTTTTGAAGCCAATGTCGGTCTTATAACCTAACTGAGTACCTAAGTGTCACAAATCTAAACAATTACGAATATTCTGAAAAATTAGCCTCCATCAGCATACAAAATTCATAAAAGCATGGCAAAGACACGCTCTAACACCTAACACCATAGAGCTCAAGCTAGAATCAAACACAAATTAAGCGTATCTCAGCTCGGAACGCAAAAATAAACTCAAAAAGCCAATCACAGGCTCCAATCCCACAATAACTGAAACATATAAAGTGAAGCAAGCGAGAGAGAGAGATAAAGAGAGCAAACCTGTCCACCGACGACGGCGATAGAGGGCAACGAATCCCAGAGAGTAGGCAAAGCACTGGCATCGCCGTGGTCGCCGAGAGCCGTACAAGCTCTTTGAATTTTGTTGACTAGAGAGATCAAATTCTCCATCGATCAGAGGCGGCGACGGTGGCTGCGGATTCAGATCTCCTGGATCTGACAGTTAAATGCGCGCGCGAGGAATATCTGAGCTTAAGGAGAAGCGTGCCCGCAACGAGATGAGATAGGCTTTGTTTGGAGTTAAAAGACGGCAAGACTATGTGCGTGAGGGAGGGCGTTTTGGACCTGGGGTTTTACTGGTTCTTGTTCGGTCATCGGTACTTTATTTTTTTCCTATTGTATTTGAAATTCGAAAATTTGAAATTAAAATGGCACGTGGGAACGGGATGTTAGAGCTTCCACATCAATTGGACATTTTTGTGGAGTATCCATTCGAATTGCCAGCAGTCATAGTAACGTACAGTTGTGTCGGATTCGGTTGACGCTTTCAATTGGAAAGTTGAATTATGTTGTCGAATCGTCTTATAGGGTCATATTTCACGTTGAATCTTCGGCGCTATAAAAGACCGTCTTCGAATCTACAGGCGGTCGTAGATATCGAATCTCAACCAAAGACTTTGACATAACGTTTCCACAACTAACATGTGTGCCGATTCTGCGGATATTCAAAGATTATGTCACGTGTTGATGACAAAGCAGATTCGGTTGAGACGATAAATCAAAAAAATGATATGGTTGAACGATTTTTTCGCTATAAAAACCCATTGAGTTCCATATTTTTCACAAACCATCAACCTATTTCATTGTTTGCTCTATACCTTATTACCGAGAAGATATTTTTTGTTTCGATTGTTGATGGATTCTTCCAATGGTGACGAGTTTGGTGCGGATGTAATCGACCATACCACATTAGGGGAGATGACTCGAGAAGCGGAGAGCCAAATGGTGCTATCTTTACGGTCTACTAATTTCGTTCATCGTCCATTGTACCGGGAAAAATGTTATGTCGACGGATCCGTATAGCAAATCCGTATTTATGTAGCTTTTAGAAAGCGTGTCCAAATTCGATCCACACTTCGCCCAAAAAGTGGATTGTCGTGGTCGAGTCGGTTCAGCGCCCACCAAAAGTGTATTGTCGCTATCCTGATGCTATGATATGGTTCATCAACGAACAGCTTGGAAGAGTATTTGAAAATGGCGGAAATGACAGTGCTCTAGTGCATGCATCGGTTTTGCTTCGCCGTCTTTAACGTTTTTGGGATACCTATACAAGGAAGTCGAACGGGAATGATGTTGAGCACATGATTTTCTAGGTTGCATTGGTAGCCTAGACTATATGCATTGGGCGTGGAAGAATTGTCCAAAAGTTCTACAAGGGGTGCACAAATGGGGTGATCATCCTGGACTGACAATAATACGTGAAGTTGTTGCAGGCAGACACATGGTTTTGGCACGCATTTTTTGGTATGCTTTGTTCGAACAACGACGTTAATGTATTGAACTAATCGCTACTATCTGTGCACGTACAACGAGGTGAGTAACCTCAAGTCGCGTTTCAAGTAAACGATCACGAATACAACACTCCTTACTACTTAACAGACGAAATATATTTGTCGTGGGAAACTTTTGTGAAGTCCATCCCGGCACCACAACTCCCAAAGCACGTGTTATACACACGGAAACAAGAGGTTGCGAGGAATGATGTGGATAGGGCTTTCGGTGTTCTCCAAGATCAATTTCATATCATCACGAGGCCGGCTCAAGGATTGGTTGACCGAAAATTGACGATGATTATGCGGGTGTGCATCATCATACACAACATGATTATGTATTATGAGTGTGATACGTACAAGAGTCATATAATTTTTTTTAGATATAATCCTATGATATTTAGGGCCTTACAAATTTGGTGGCCTTAGGTGAGTGACTAACTCTCCAAGCGGGAGGGGCGACCATGTATGTAGGAACGGGTAAATTATAAAGAAATATAAATCAAACGAAAACCTATTGAAATTGTTTACGTAGATTTTTTTTTAAGGAAAAAAGATCTCATTACTAAACAAAAAGGGTAAAAATCAACCGGGTACTCTAACCGAAACACAATTTTCATCCGGGTACCCTAACTAAACTTTGTGAAATTTATGTACCCAAATGACACATTTTTTTCCAAATTAGTACCCGCCGTTAATATTTGTCTATTTTTCAT
>JAYMTN010001247.1:0-13338 GCA_036897425.1 Erodium trifolium
AGGAACCAGCATCTTCGTGTTTGTAGGACCCTCACTGATATTCGAGGGAGAACAACGCTTGTTGGATCCACATGAGATTCTCTAGTCCATTTGTGCACCATCAATACTCTGGTATTAGGTAGGCTTAGTCCTAGCTCACCATACTCATCAACTATGACGGTGGCTCCGGTCGTTATCGCAGCAACATCTTGACGTCACACGAGTTCATCAGTGTGTTTGTTCCAATAAATAGAAAACCGATAGTTTTTTTTCGGTAAATCCTATGATATTTGTACTATATTTTCATGACGTATTTTGTGGACCGCGTATTTAATTTTGATAGTCCTCTTTCCAACGTTTTAACTAATATGTTGTTCCCACCTTCAAAAAAATTATCAGCCTACCACAGCATATAGCATTGAAACTCAAGTTTGAACAGAAAATCCAAAAAGAGTAATTTAACTAAGCCAATTATATGCCTGCACTAAAAGATTAGGAAAGACCTGTAAAGACGGTTCACTGATTGCTGCCTCTGGACAACAACATTTCTTACATGTGGCTCCACTTAGTATTAAGCACTTCGATATGCTTAATGAATATCCTCCAATATTTAGATGGTTAAGTGATTTTTCTGAAGAATAGAGAGCATGTTATTGACACAAACACCCAATACGTGATAAACATGACATTTTCTTGAGTTTCAGATTATAGTGTATTGGAGCTTTGAACTCGTTTGAAAGATTTACTTTACATCGGGGATTATAAATAAACGATGTGAACATAAGAAAAAAAAAACTGAAGAAACTAAATACCCGGTTACTCGAGATTGTTAAAAAAACAAGTTGGTCCTATAAAAGAAACCCTTAACATGTAGAGTAGAGTCAGCCAAGAGTACTAGGGGATAGTCTCGCTTCTTTGGAACAGAAAAGAATGTCCCACCCCGTAGAGGATGGCCATGGGATCCTGGTCGAATACAGTGTTGGGTAGTCCTCCAACCCACTATCATACACTCAGTCATGATCTACATATCTCCCGGTAAGACTGTTTTGCAGGCTTTGCCTAATAAAGGTGCATGCAGATTATAGTGCTTCCAAAATAGCAAACAGCCTGCAAGGGAGTAATGATACCTTATCTATCATTGGGGCCGCTCCCACCGGAACGAGACAATCTCATCGTCATCATCATCTTCCAACGAGACTAACTACATTTTCTTTTCGATACTCGCGAGACCCTCCTCCATCTGACCATTCCGTGGATGAGTAGATCCGAGGTGAGGGGTTAAATCTTTTTTTGATGAAATGTTGCATATCATTAATTCAAATCGAAAGCCAGCAAACCCAGAATGGGTGCTGGCATACAAGCAATATCCAACTCTGAATGAGCCCAATCTTGGGCATAACGAGCCAGTGTATGAGCAACTTGGTTAGCCTCTCGACGGACATGACTAACCCTGAAACCCAACACAATTCTCAACAAGCTCTTACAATCCTCAATGAGACTACCAAAAGGAGATAATAATCTATCTGGACTGTTAATGGCCAGAACCACCCCCAGACAGTCAGACTCTATCACCCCGACATCCCAATGTAAACTTCTGAGCCAAAGAAGCGCCTCCCTGACAACTAGCACCTCTACTGTTTCCGGGTCAAAGATACCCGGAAATAAAACACATCGTGCACCCACAACCATCCCCTCAGCATCCCTTATTACAATGCCTCCCCCTCCACCAAAATTTACGAAGACAGAACCGTCTGTGTTGACTTTGACTCGTCCCGCCCCCGGTCTTTGCCACGTTCGACCAGCTCCAACCACTGGATCTCTCCTCTGAGCATTCATAACTTGCGCTGCCGTCCAGTCTTTCCAATGAGACATTGCAATACGAGATATTACCTCCCCAGAAACAGTCTTGTTATTCCAAACTCTCTGATTTCTCGCCCTCCATAGCTCCCAACAACCAACTGCTATCTGGGCTGCTAAAACTTTGTCACCCGAGACCTTACATATTTCTAACCAGTCACGACAAGCAATAGTTGTGCCTACTTGCACTCCCGGAAAGAAACTCCACATCGATCTAGCCACTGAACAATCTCGAAGCACATGTTCAGTGCTTTCAGGTTCACCACACACATCACAATTAACCTGAACCTGAACCCTGCGAAAAGAGAGATTCTGTAATGTTGGCAAGTTACCTGCTACCGCCCTCCAAAGGAAATGATGAACCTTAGGAGGGACGGCCAAAGACCATACCCACTTCCAAAATTCATCCCTGTCAGCCTGGTTCCATCTACCACTCCGTGCCTGAATCTCCCTGTATGCCCCTCTGACGGAATACTGTCCATCTCTTGAATCCTTCCAGTACCACCCATCCCTTTCTTCCTCCAAACTAAGTGGCACCCTGAGAATGGCCTGAGCATCATCAATAGAGAATAAACTAGTAATCAGATCTCTATTCCATTCACGTTTCCCTGGGATGAAAAGTCTATTTATCGACCAACCCTCCACGATCCTTGGTTCCTCCTGAATCAAACCTGTATCAGAAAAAGTCCACGGGCATCCCAAAACTTGAGAAGAACCATCTCCAATTCTCCTTCGCAGACCTCTCTTTACTACCTCCTGACCTGCAACCAAACTTCTCCAGATAGGACTAACTGCCCCGTTAATTTCAGCATGAATAAAATCAGTCAAGGGGAAATACTTGCCCTTTAGCAGTCGAGCCACAAGACTGTCAGGTTTATGCATTAAACGCCAACCCTGCTTTCCCAACAATGCCACATTAAAATCTCGCAGGACTTTAAAACTGAGTCCACCCTTCAGCTTATGATTACACAAATCACCCCAGCTACACCATCTTAGACCTTTTCCAGATCTATTATCATGTGACCACCAGAATCTATTCATAATAGTCTCAATCTCATGTAATAAAGACTGAGGTAATAAATGAACGCTCATAGTATATGCTGGCAAAGCCTGAATAACCGCCTTAAGGAGCACCTCCTTACCGGCCTTACTCAAAAGAAATTCCTCCCAGCTTCCCAATCTACATAGAATACGATTCTTGATGAAACTGAAAGTTCTGTACCTGTTGCGACCTACTAGAGCCGGAAGCCCAAGGTACGAACCCACCTCCTCCACTCGTTGCATCCCCAATACTTCTCGGACCCTTTCCTTGGTATCATCAACTGTATTCGGACTGAATGATACCGAGGACTTATGCACATTAATCTGTTGTCCCGAAGCCATCTCATACATCCCCAATAACTCCTTCCACCTGACCGCCTCTCCCAAAGACGCCCGACCGAAGAAGAAGCTATCATCAGCAAAAAATAAATGGGTGATTGACGGAACATTACGAGTAATACTAGTACCATGAATGAGTCCACGATCCTCGTAATTCTCGATCAACCTAGAAAGACCCTCTGCACAAATAATGAACAGATAAGGAGACAGAGGGTCTCCCTGACGAATGCCCCGACCTGGGATGATCGGCCCAACCCGTCGACCTTCCGCCGTTACCCACATACAGGGGGAACGAACACACTCCATAATTAGCTCCACCCACCTGTCATGGAACCCCATCCTGCGCAAAACTCTCTCCAGATACAACCATTCTACCCTATCATAGGCTTTGCGCATGTCCACCTTCATCGCCATCTGTCCAACCTTCCCCTGTCGTCTCGATTTCTGAGCAAAGAGAACCTCTCCTGAAATAATTAAGTTATCAGTAATGAGACGCCCTTTAAGAAAAGCGCTCTGAGACTCAGAAATAGATTTCTGTAGACACCCAGTCATCCTAGCCACCATAACTTTAGTAATAACCTTATAAAGAACATTACATAAAGCTATCGGCCTGAATTCACCCATCTCCACCGGTCTCCTGGACTTCGGTATCAATACCAAATTAGTGTCATTCAACGATTGAGGAAGTCGGCCTGTCAGAAAAACCTCGCGTACTAGCTGAAAAATCTGCTCACCCACTATCTCCCAATACCGTTGGTAAAACCCCGGATTGAAGCCATCCGGCCCAGGAGCCTTTAGAGCCTGCATACTGAAAATCGCCCTCTTGACCTCATCCATCTCCACTGGTTTCAGAAGATCCGCATTTTGCTCATCAGTGATACTTGGCGGAACCAACCTGCTAACCTCATCAACATCTCGGGAATCAGTTTTAAAAAGGTTATCAAAGTAATTGATTATTACCTCCTCTAAACCCGACCCCCAACCAGTCAAAACCCCATGGCCATTTCTCAGGCGCTGAATTCTGTTCCTCCTTCTTCGACCTGTGGCTTTCGCCTGGAAATATCTGGTATTACGATCACCGCTCACATTCCAGTGCTGCTTCGCCCTCTGACGCCAGACATCATCTCGCTGAGCCAATAACCCCGTTAAAGTTTGTCGGAGCTGATGGACCCGTTCTCCGCTGCGTCTGTCCCAACGCCCTCTGAGTCTATTCATTTCATCCTTACACTCCCGAATTTGTTTTCCCAGCGAATCCGGGTTAGCCTGTCTCCAAGCCTTCAACTCTCCCGCCACTTTCTGCAATCGAACTCCAATCTCCCCTGGCACCTCGGCCTCCCACGCCTGCCGTACAACCTCAGCACAATGAGGATCCCGAGCCCAAGCCTCCTCAAACCGGAAAGCCTTAGCTCTCCCAAACATCTCCTCCCTTCTTCCATACACCAGAATGGGAGCATGATCGGAGGTTGACAAACCGTCGTACAATAAAGTAGTGTCCGGATAGATCATCTCCCATTCCCTATTAACTTCCGCACGATCAAGTTGTATTTCCATCCTTCTTGGGCCTTGTCTACCCTGCTCCCAGGTATACCTATACCCACTGATCTCAAGGTCTCGCAACCCACTGTCTTCCAAAGCTTCACGAAACCCTGACATTAAAGCTCTTGGGTAAGGTGCACAACCTCTTTCATCCTCTGCAGACAAAGTGTTGTTCAAGTCTCCCAATAATACCCACGGCAAATTTCTTTGCTGACCCAATTGCCTAATTAAGTCCCAGGTTTCAACCCTCTTATCCCTTTTTGGATTACCGTACATACCAGTAACAAGGACTTTGATACCTTCTGCATTAATGAACTCCAAATCAATGTGATTAGGAGAGAAGGTCCTCAAAGTCCCCTCATCACTTCCGTTCCAAAACATTGCTATGCCCCCACCACCATTATGAGCATCAATGGAAAAAACACAATCCATACCCAGTTTATAACGTAGAGAATTCACCAAATCTTTCTTACATTTTGTTTCAGACAAAAACACAATTTCGGGCTTCTTTTGAGACACAAACTCAATTAAGAACTGTTGCGCCCAGGGGTTCCCAAGCCCCCGACAGTTCCAAGCAAGGAGAATCATTGATACTGGCGGGGCTGTTTCACAGCCCTCGCCAACACCGCCAAAGAAGCTTCTTGTGAATCAGGAACTACCGTCCCAAGAACCACCTGATCATCTTCAACCCTGCCCTTTCTCTTGCCCAATGCTCCATCGGCCTGTAGCTCCTGAGTTGGAACTGTAGTCTGCTGCTGCACACGTGTCCGGGCTTGACGTTTGAACCTTCTGCTTGCAGTTGAGACCCTCGACTTCGAGCTCGTCCCGGATGATTGGACCACTGCTGCCCGTGTTGTATCACCCAGCACCTGTGAGTCCACTGCAATTGTCCCAGGCGCTACATTTAGATCAACAACAGATCTTAGCTCATCCCGGTTCAGAATCTCCACTTGCCTTGTCAAACCTCCACTCTGTTTTACCTTAACACCTCCACCATTTTTTTCAGCTTCTGAACCATTCACGGTAATAATCAACCTTGAATTTACCTCCTGACCTTCCTTCCTCCTCCAACTACCAGCCATGGAACCCAAATCACTTGGTGGACGTTGAACCAAAGGAGCTGAAGTGGCCCCTACCTCACCATCATAAGATCTGCTCCCCTTGTTTTTTGGCAAGAAAGACCCTAACCTTCTTAAAGGAGGTGCCCGCAAGAAAGGCCCGTACAAATACTTCTTAGGTTCCTTTCCAACCTCGACAAACTCACAATCTTTAACCGTATGGGCCAACCTCCCGCAACAGAAGCAAAAGTCCTGAATTCGTTCATAACTCAGCTGAACCCAGGTCGGCTCCATATCATTGCCCAACAATAATTTAACCTTCCTTCTCAAAGGCTTTGAAATATCCCATCTCACCCGCATCCTGACTACACCATACCAAGACCTCCCTTCCTTCGTGCAATCCACAGAGTTCAGTCTACCAATCTTATTACCCACAAGTTCACCCACCCTCTTGGTTAAAGCTTTGAATGGGAGATTCGACGCTTGAACCCAAAGGGAGGTTTCAGTAAAACTTAGGGCAGCCGGGTTCTCGTCGTGGCTGAACTCACGCAGCATCAACAGACCCTTGTTAAAGGTCCAAGGCTCCATACTAAGGATTTTCTGCCTTGACCGTTCCGACGGGAAAAAGAACCCGAAAATTCCCGACCCTAGGGTTTCAATTTCCAACCCTCTGACATCCCAGACTCGTTTTATCACATCTTCAAACACTGTTCTATTGAAACCTTTAGATGAAACGATCTTACCCGCAAGACCAAAACGCAGCTTCTCTCCACCTTCATTGAGCTCGTCCTCGGGGATATGAAGCTCCTCCTCTTCCTCCTCCAGCGTACAACCCCCGAGCAGCTCCTCCAAGTCATCGATACCAGCCTCAACCCTGTCGCCCATGTCTCCAATCACGTTTCCCACACCAGACCGAGCAGAACCACCGTCGTCGACAGTCGCAGACTTTCGAGAAAGTCACGAAACCCTAATTTCAGCCTCCGAAAAAATCGGAGCGAAAACCCAACTAAATGAATCGACCTTTACTTAAGTTATGCTTTGGTAATAAATGAAAGATCAAGATTATGATATCGAGTTACCTTTAAAACTAAAATAAGAGGCTTTTTTTGTGAGCATCACCTTTGTGGGATAAAAAGCCCAACAGAGGCAAATAGAAGGAACCAAAGGCCTGAAACAGAGCATTACCTGATCAGGACAGGGGAGAGGTACCGACCCAGAAAGCCAAAATACACTCTCTCTCTCTCACAAGTACAACTTTAACTCGTGCCTGAAACCACCACCACCACCACCACAGCTCACGAGACTCAGAACTTGGAAAAGGTACTCCGATCACGGGTCTTACAAGACAAAGGAAACGGCGAGCTCTGCCAATTGCGGCAACTCCAGTAAGAAAGGACCAACTGGGCACGTGCTGGGCGGTTCGGATATAATGGAGTTGGTTGGGAACGAACCAGTTTTTACCAATGTCGCCGATCATAAGTTCCAGGAACTTGACAAAGGCAACGACGGTAACCTCTCTCTTGCTCAGGGATCTTCCCCTGATTCCGATCACATCTACTCTGAGGTTCGTCTCCGTTTTCACTTTTCTGGCTATGGTCTGATTCTGGGTCTGTTTGAGTGATTTCGACGGGTCTACTTTGATGGGTCTTTACCAATTTGCGCAGTCTACTTGCTGTGTGGAGTGATTCCTCTGGTTTTCTCAGTCGGGCACACAGTGTTTTGATGAGTGTCTGGACTAGGCATTTCATCGAACAGTTGACGTGCATTGAGTGAGTTAGGAAAGAGTGTATTAGTTTTATTGGATGAGGGTGGTTTGGTCTTCAACCATCAAGTTCAAGCTTTGCTGTGTTTGGTAGTGCATTCTTTGCCAATATGCTAAACTTCTTTGGCCAGCAGCAAACCTTTTTTTATCCTTACATTGAATAACTACTTATATTGCTACATTTAATATTTGGATTAGACATTGGATCACAATTTTAATGGATGAATGTTGACCCTAGTTCATTTACATCTAGTTTACAGGATAAGATGTTATGTATTGCGATTGTTCTTCTGTGAGCTAGAATTTGCGTACTAGTTCTAGATCTTCGTGTAAAATTCTATGTGAATTATATTTATATGACACCAAGGTTGTTGTCTTGTGAGAAAGATATATAAGCTTTCTTACTTAAATGATAATTTTATAAGGTTCTTCTCTAAGTGGTGAGATGGGTGTTAAAAAATTAGCCACATGTCGCATGCTACAAAAGGTGGACTGCAACTTGTGGCAACGGAAATTTAATAATTTGGTTTATGAATCCTCAAAATGGTCGTATTTTCCTTCTTATCTAGAATGACATATTTTTCAGATTTCTATTTCAAGAAGCATCCAACTTATTGAGCTTTGTTGGTATTGTCTAAACTTGACATATTTGGATGAATGTTCTTTTTTGTCCTCATGAACTTGCTTATGAGGAAAGTTATGATGTTGTACCTAATCAGTGAAAGCTGTAGGGCATTGTAGCATTATTCTCATGCTGACAGAATGTGAAGACCCACAAGCACCGTCCTACGTTTACATGATGTTTACGCCTTATTAAATAACAGGAAAAGACAGTGGAGTTGCTAGTAGGAGTTGGAGAAAACTATTATTGCTAAGAATATCTTAATTCTAGTGGAAAAGATTTGTTGCCATGAGAATGAATGCTATGCATGTATGGAAAGGAAGGATAAAATTAACGTTTCACTGAGTCCTTCCAGTTTTAGCTGACACTTCAACTCCAAACCTTTCCACCCTGATAATGAAGAACTACGCAAATGATGTGAGTTCAAATCCTGCCATTTGTAGAAACCAAAACAAGGTGGTTCACCAAGGCGGTCGTTGAATGAAGAAACCGTCTGAGTTTTGATGATTTGTTGTGAACTATTTAGGGAGATAGCTTCATCTAACCAATTCTAATTATCTTCACTCAACTGAGTTTTGATGATTTGTTGTGAACTATTTACGGAGATAGCTTCATCTAACCAATTCTAATTATGAGCCTATTGTGATCTTTTCTGGTGTCATGTTGTAGGTTTTGAATGAGTTCACTCATGGCAAACAAGATAATGTGAGAAAGATTGAGTTTATAGAGGTTCTTTCAGATATTCTAATAGGCATGGCTGCCGGCTTGAAGCGAGACCCCATTGTGATTCTTCGAATTGATGGCGAAGACCTACACGAGTTCATCACTAATCCATGTTATGAACAAGAGATTGTGTCTGTGTATTCAAAGATAGAGCCTCAGGGATCACTTCGTGATTACATTATCAAGGCTTTGGAAAATTTGACTGTTGAGCAGGGGATGCCCCCTCCTTCAGATCCATGGGTAACTAATCTTCCTCAATTTAGCCTCAATTTTCTATGTTCTTCATACAGTATTGCTACTGAGTTTCCCCCAATGCTGTATAGGTCATGAGCAACATTGTGGAACCAGCTTTGCAGTACTGTATTAGCAATGAACTGGAGGGACCCATACCTCCAGAAACATTCTTGCTGGAATTCAACAAAGTAGCACAAGCTGTGGCCCAATATCTTAAAGATCAGCCTGTGATTGTTGCACATAGTGAAAACACCTTTGATGGAAGTGCCATCAGGAGGCTGTTACTCAATAAGTTTGAACTTGACAAGGTTTGTTCCGTGATCCTCATCCAGTTTTCGAGACCAAAACAAGTAGCTCATTGATTTCATTTCGGTTTCCACAATACAGTTGCTGAGTTCATCCATGGAAGATGGGCCAAAAGACCGCAATGGGAAAATGTCCAAGGAGTACGTGCGTGTGGTACTAGACGCGGTCTCTCCTTCCGCAGGTCTGCCTCCACTCGGAGCAGTCAATGAGGTAAACTCACCTCAACTTTAGAGTTTAGACCTATGTCACATTGCGAGGCATTCTAGACTGTAGTATATGTGTATATGTTGAGCTCATGAGGCCCCTCAGCGGCTGATCAAACATGTTTGTGTATTTGGCACTAAAAACTCCACAGATGGACAAGGTTGTTGATGACGTGCTCAAGACATGGAATGTGGATGATGGGAAAGCTGTTAAAGAAGAAGATTTCAAGAAGCTATTGACAGAAATCCTGGGGAGCCTCATGCTGCAACTAGAGGCAAACCCCATATCAGTTTCTTCGAATACAGTCGTGCACGAGCCTCTTGCCTCTTCTTCTTCTTCTCCTTCACTTCTGCGGACATCCTCCCAAGAATGAAGTAAAATAAAATTCGGTGAAATGTTGTGATTATAACTAGCTTTGAAGTTGTTTATTCTGCAGTTTATTCGATCATGTTACTTAAATACTTCAAACATGAAAACTATATGGAGGGTGATCATGGCCTAATCGATCCTTTCTACTTGTACTATGTGTTTATCCATTAATAGCAATCTCTTAAAGATTCTTTATTTTAGTTATTGATCTTTTTTCAATTTTGAGAACGAGCGTGAGAAGTGTCTATGCAACAGTACTGTGTTCTTGTTTGATGTGCAGGAAGGCATCTTATCTGATTCTTTAGCTAATATCAGGTGTCATGCTCACACTGTTCTCATCTTCCTTGTTGGAGGTATGGTGGGCTTCTCTTAAAAAAAATTATGCCTATACAGAGGCTTAGACGGGCGATCTTCTATGTAGCGAATCATTTGGATTAAGAGATGTTGTTCAAACTAGACCAACTTGAGTAGTATTTTTCTTGTTCATAGTAGTTTTCACTGACTCTAAACAACCTCCTAGTGTTTGAAATATTGGATGTGTTGATATGGTTTAGGTAGATGTTGTCATCTACTTCCTTCCATGCCTTGTCATGTTTATAAGTTTATCGATTTACTAATATAAAACTATTTGCAGATAAGTTCCCAATCCATGCCCCATAGGAGTTTTCATGCATCTATCAATGATTCCCGAGATATCTCTCTGTCTCCTAAACATCAGCTTCAGAGGTTAGCATCATACAATTGCAAGTTGTGCCTTATGCCTTTTTGTCTTTCATCAATCTGGTACTTCATATGAGTATTTTGGCGTGCTGATCAGCTGACATGACTAGGACTTGTTCATCAATTCATTTTCAATCAAGTAGGTGGCATATCATTTTCGAGGTACTACAATAATCACTTACAAACCAAATCATGACGCCTCCTATTTGCAGAAATGGAATGACATATTGGCCATGAAGGTTGAAACTAGCCTATGCGCTTGACTTCGGGTTTTTACATAATCAATAAGGTCAGTAACTCCAAGACCTTATCCCCTTTGAAGTTGGAAACAAGGCTTTTGGAGTAATATAAGAGCCTCCTTGGATTATTCATATGTCTTACTATCTCAGTTGATTATACTTTACATTTAGTGAAGAAGAAGAATTCCAAGACACCCTGTCTTGTGTTCCACATGTACACCTATCTTTGATTTGCTTGTTCTTTAGTCAAACGTCATTGGTGTGAGATCTCTTTACGAGGCTATGCACGAGGTTGTCATGAGTTTAAGGTTGTACGGCTCTCATTTTGCAGTTTGTTGGGATGCTATACAGGACAAGAAAGACCCTCCTAATAAATATTCTGTTGCTTAGGTTCTTAGTCCGGCAAATATTCTTTTCCTTCAAAGGATTATAAAATTGGGACTTTCACCTTTGGGTTAGTTGATATCTCCGATGGTTATTGTTCCTTTTTACTGGCCTTTTCCGGACTAGTACAGCTCATATACTTCTTGTCCATATATATCAGTATAAAACTTTCTGTTTCTTTCCATCCAAACACATTCAGAAGAACATGGAGCTTATTCTTTCTCATGTATGGCATTTTGTTCTGATGTCAGTTTTTTTAGTTGCTCTCTGCAATTTAGCAGGCATAACCTTTTTCGCTTCCTTCTTTGTTTTTCACTTTCTGTGAATGGTAATCGTTTGCTAAGCGATTCGTTGCCCTGCAGATTGCTATGATCCCTTGGATCCAACTGGAAACATTACTGTCACTTTTGACATCACTGGGTATACAGATGATGGTTATGAGGTTAGTATGATTATGATCATGATCAAGACCATTTGGCAAATCTAATTCTCCCACAGGCGCAACATTCTTTTTAGATGTGTAGCCCGTCCTCACTTGTTAAAAGCATCTTAGGACCTTCACTTATTGATTTAAGTTCTTAGGTGGATCGGATTTTAATATAGTATCAAAGTTTGATTCTGCAACGTTTATTATTCCACGTGCAGATTCCCACATATTGTGGATCTTTTCAATCTGATCTGCATGTGAGGAGAGATGTTAGATTCTCTATCTAAAATATGTGTATCCTGTGACGATTAATAAATATTTTGATCCTCCATCCATATATCAACTAAAACTTATAGGTGGATCATGTTTTAATTGTTTCTGATCAGAAACTCAAATGCTAATAGCTCCACATATTGTGTGATTTGTTGCAGGCAAGAGTGACAATCCAGAACTTCTATCAGTACCGGCATGTAGACAATCCGGGGTGGAAGCTAGGATGGACATGGACAAAAAATGAGGTGATATGGTCAATGACCGGTGCCTTTGCGACCAAGCAAGGGAATTGCACAGCATTCAGGCACCAGCTACCACACTGCTGCATGACACGACCTGAGATAGTTGATCTCACGCCGGACTCTCCCCAAGTAAACATGTCCGAGAACTGCTGCCGCGGTGGCCTTCTCACTGCTTGGGCCATCAGCCCTTCCACCTCTTTCTCCTCCTTTTCTATTAAAGTTGGCAACTTGGGCAACAACTTGACTGCTCCGCCACCAGCAAACCTGACGCTTCTGGCACCAGATGTAGGCTACACTTGCAGCCCTGTTATGGATGCCAAACCCACCGTTTCTTCTGATATTGGGGGTCGGAGAGAAGTTCAGGTTTACAGTAAGTATCTAGAATTACTTGTGATGTGGATTCTTAAATAGGGGAAACCCCTAAAAAATAACCCGTCAATGATCTTTCATCTCACGAAATCACTCAGATGGTTTAATTTGTCTGTGAATTTTTGGAATATTGAAATAGTTCCCAATGTGTACTTGGCGATGAAGGTAGAGACGGGTGAGTTTGTGAGACGAAAGATCATTACTTTTTTTTGGGTTACCCCTCTAAAATATGAACTGACTTGAGATGATGTAGGAACATGGAAATCAACTTGCACATACTCTAGCTTTCTAGCAAACAAAACACCTGTATGCTGTGTTTCTCTCTCAACATTCTACAGTCCTGCCATCACATCATGCCCAAAGTGTAGTTGTGGATGCAGATCAGCAGATCATAATACAGATTCGTGCATAAGGTATAAGAAAAACTCCAGAAACTTGTACCTTTAAAAAACTGACAGTTGACTTATTAGTCGATCAGATCAGGCCCGTAGGTTTAAGGTAAATACACAAACCAACATTTTTCGTTAGAAATTACGGAAAACGTTAGGAAAAACTCCAAGAACTAACTACAATATAACTATTGAACTCAAAAACTAACTGTAGACTTATTAGTTTTTGGAGTTTTTCCTAACGTTTTCTGTCATCTCTAACAGA
>JAYMTN010001248.1:0-13335 GCA_036897425.1 Erodium trifolium
CTCATTGTTCCGAAGGAGGTTGTGACACCTCCGCCTGTGGATCCTGAGCCTCCTCCTCGTCCCTCAGCTTGTGGCCCTATGAGATTAGATCGGTGAGCTCCAGAGTCTTCTTTATACTAGTAGGCCAGGTGTATTGCTGTCCACCCCTTCTTTTATCCTTGGACTTCATTGCCTTTGATCGTATCAAGCCCACTCCTACAGCTTGGTCTTGAGGTTCCTTTTGCTTCCCTTGTTTTGGGGCCAATTCACCTGCAAATAAAATAGGAGAAACATTGCCCCTATCTTCCTCGGCGTTAGCGAGGTTGTCAGGCTTTGTGCTACCCAGTTGCCCCGCTAACCCATTTGGGGACGCCCCTTGCATTTTTGGAACTGTCCATTCCGAGGCATTTTTAGCCAAGTTGCCAGACTCCAAGCGAGGACCATCCTGTCCTCGCATTTCCTGAAACCCCGGGGGAGGTGTCATCGGGCCCTTGCTAGTGCCTGCCCTAAAACCTCCCACATAATCTCTAATCGGGTCAAGGGTGAGGGATGTCAGCAGATCATCTACCGATGTGTCCCGTGGCCCCTTGGGGGTCCGCCATACAATAGTGAGAAGAGGATCCACATCCATGTGTTTCGGCACCTTGATAGAATCGTCATATCGGATTTCCTCTCGTCCAATTCCCGGGAGGTACGCCGTGCAATCAGCTATGCGTTGAGTCAGTCTTCCATACCGAGTACAGAAATCCGATAACCACTCGTAATGTATTTTGCGGTAGATAACCAAAATTTTGGTGGACAAAATAATTACGATGATAGTTAATTTAGTAATTTTGCTATCTCAACAACAAGACTCCAAAATTTTAAATGTATTGATGCACCGTTTATCCAACTCTTAATTAATTATTCATTAAATAATACAAGGAAAAGAAAAGAAAATTGACACAATGACACGTGGAAAGATGGAGAGACATGTTGGGTGAATGAGAAGCATTCTCACACCAAGGAAGCAAATCAACCCAGAAATGATCGATTCGATACTTTTACCTGTTACCGCAACAGTAATTAGTTAAACTTCCAATGAACCATTCCGGTAAACCGACACACTCCACGACAACGACGGCGTGAAAACGACGTTACACTAAGCGGTAGAGCAACACTCCACAGTAACAGAGGACATGTTACGTTATATACACGTTAACGGCGTCTAGATGGGTGGGAGTGGGACCCATTCCCAAAATATATATCAGGAAATTCACAAATTACCTTCCCGATGTGAAAAAGAAAAAGAGTTACCTTTTTTACCCTTTTATCATCAGACAGGTACGTACGCCCAGAAGATGCCATCATCCTCACCATCATGCCTCTGCTCCCTCTCGACCCCACCTCTTCAATTTCTAAAATGGACATATATATATATTTATATGTAATTCTTTTTAATTAAATCTAAATACCTTATACCTGGGTAATTAAATTGTAAAAATGATTTAAAATGAACTGGACACATAAAATGAGAAACCAGAGATTAGCTATGAACAACCTTTGCAAGTCATGGCAGATTTGCAGGTTCTCTTAAAACATAAACAACTTTCATACGACCAATCAAATCAATAACTGTAAATATGTTTCACATGTAACAGTGACTCGCACTATACCACAACAGTGTCTCTGAATTTTTCGAGGATAGGTTGCAATTTTATTTTACCTTCGTTGCAAGAGTATAGTTGAAGATAGAAAAAAGAAAAGAACATCATAGCTTTGCATGATTATACTTTAGAGTATCTGCCGTAGAGGATCGATTCTTTAGAGTGAATTCAAGTAAACACCCGCTAATCGATTCTGGTTGAGAGGGAAGAGGAAAAATAAAAGAAAAGAGAGAATTCATTCTATTGAAACCAACATCGACAAATCTGTTGTCAACAGTAAAGAAAAGCAAAAACATATATTTTTGTCACATTTCACAACAATAAAAATCGATCCACAAGTGATCAAATATTTGGGTTCCAAACTTTTAAGAATAAGTAGCTATATATATGAACAAAAACTTAATCACACTTGTGACACTCTATCGTAATAATCTCATAATTATTTTGTGTATCAACTTTAGTACTATACAGAGTAGCAATTATGGTTTATGAGAGGATCCATTGTAGGTAAAAGAAGCAGAAAAGAGATAAAATAGAAATTAAAACAAAGAGAAGAGATGCAAAACACAGTACAGAGCATCAGTTATTCTCCTTTGTGATGAACAATACATAAAGAAAAAAAAGAAAAGAAAAAATGTGTGATAGGGACAGCTTAAGAGAGAGAGGTGTTAGCTGTTAGCTGTAGAGTTGCAGGTTTTATGGCAGAGCAGTGGAGCCTCTGCGTCTTTTAACTTTATCTATCTTAATAATTCTCCTTCTCTCTCTACACTTCATCGTCTCTGTGTCATTGTATTTGTATCAAGCCCTCTCTCTATTTCATTATGGGTGCTCCTCTGTGACCATGAGCTCTCTGTTCCGCATTTGCAGAGAGAGTGACAGAGCGATGTGATTGAACAATCCAAAAGCTATAGGCTCAGCCCCGAGCTACCTTGGCTCTCTCTGGTCAACATTCGTTGAAGAAAGAGAAATTTAACGAAACTAGAACTGGGATTTCTCCAAAATGCCCTATACCCTCTTGCCCTCTTCTCGTTTTGGTTCAATGTCGGTGCTTTGAAGTGCGAAACAGAGCTCCTTCACCTTCACTCTATTGGGTTCTCATTTTTTAGTTCTGGGATTGAAGCATTCGGAGGAAGAAGATGGTTGGGTGTGAGAAAAATTAGGGCTTTTGGAGGGGCTCTCATGGCATTTCGTGTCGGCTTCGTTGCTCTGGTTTTACTCCTCAGCTTCATCTTCGGTATCGTGGAATCAGAAGATGGTAGGTTTCTGGTTCTGTGATTGAAGGAACTTCTTTTTGGGTCTGTTTGGCTCCCTGGAAAATGTAGGAAAAAAGAATCTCAAATAAGCTCAAACCCAGTTCAGTGTAAATGTTGATAAAATTTGATATCAGAAGCTCAAAATCGAGATTTTGTATCTTCACTCTCTTTGTTTTCAATTTCTCTTCCAAGGAACCAGACTGAAGGTTTAATTTTTAAACCGCAAGCCTTTTGTTTAAGCATTTACTTTAACGAGGCTACACCATCGATTTCTGGTACTGTATTGCATAGTTTATTGACGCCTTACATGTTTAATATTGTTTTGTTTGACATTTTTCTCACTTTTTGTCATTATTTGCTTCTATATTGATTTTTGTTGCTTCCATTCTGCATTCATACATGCATGGTTCTGATTTGTATATTTATACAAGCTTCGGGATTACTGTTTAAATCTCCAGCCGACATCGAGATTTTTATCATGGTTTTGGGTGTTCCTGAGTTGTGTCCTTAAGTTTAACCCAACCATTTCATATTTTGTACTGTAGGAGCTGTTCTGCTGGAGATAAAGAAATCTTTTAGAGACGTGGACAATGTTCTCTATGACTGGACCGACTCACCCTCTTCAGATTACTGTGTTTGGAGAGGGATTGCCTGTGATAATGTCACCTTCAATGTCATTGCACTGTGAGTTTCCTCCTCAGATTTGACTTGCACTGCTCTGCTGTTCTTAAGCTGAGTTTGTTCTTCTTTTTTCTCTATGTTTTGAGTTCAAATTTTGATTATGGTCTGTGTTTGCAGTAATCTGTCAGGTTTGAATCTTGAAGGAGAAATATCACCAGCAATAGGAAACCTTAAGGGTCTACTTACCATGTACATCTCTTCTAAAGCTTCTCTCAATGATCTGTTTCTTCCTATGCAAATATTTTTTTCTTTATAAGTTATATGACAACATTCCTTTGTTCTTCACTTATGGTGTGGTGTGACTGTTTCTGGGTTCTTACAGTAAAACGAAAAAAAATGTTATTTTTTTCTGAAGGGATTTTCTTGGAATGAACCTTCTTACAGAAAATGGAGCCTTAGCTTATGGTTATCTTGGATATGTGTTATATGCATCTTTTTTTTCTTTGACAAATGATCTAAACCAAGCAATATGCATTTTTTTCTTTGACCAGTGATCTAAGGGGAAATCGGCTTTCTGGGCAGATCCCAGATGAGATTGGTGACTGTTCGTCGCTACGAAACCTGTAAGTTCTGAATCCAAATAATCAGCTTACTTTGTTTTGTAGATTCATCAACTTCCCGTACATTATTAGCTGACTTGCCAATTTAATTAACTACTGATTGATTGATTGGTTCTTTCTTACAGGGACTTGGCATTTAATGAGATATATGGAGACATACCATTTTCCATTTCAAAGTTGAAACAATTAGAATCCCTGTAAGTCCCCACTCCACAAGCAAAAGGTCCCGTTCAATTGTATTTTTGTCATGGGGTCCCTCTATTAGAGATTTAACTAATGACTGAGTGGTTGTGTAGAGTTTTGAAGAACAACCAGTTGATTGGACCCATTCCTTCAACACTGTCTCAGATTCCAAACTTGAAGATTCTGTAAGTTCTAGACATAACATACTTTCCCGTTCATTCATTTTCTTATCTTATGAAGTAATTTACCTATATGTGATGAACCACCTGTCCCAGAGACTTGGCACAGAACAAACTCAGCGGGGAAATACCAAGACTCATATACTGGAACGAGGTTCTCCAGTATCTGTAAGTACACATTCAAATGTTGATGATGTTAAGGTGGTTTCTTCATGATGTTTCGGGGTAATTTTCTGAGTTTGTTCCCCTTTTTTGTTCTTTTTTTAGTGGGTTGCGATGTAACAATTTGGTGGGCTCACTCTCTGCTGACATGTGCCAGCTAACTGGCCTGTGGTATTTGTAAGTTAACTTCACAACTATAAATCCTTCTTTGTGTTTATGTTATTTTAATCACTTCATCAACATTTCTAATTTGTTCCACTGTTTCGCAGTGATGTTAGGAACAATAGTTTGACAGGAAGCATTCCTGAGAATGTAGGCAATTGTACTGCCTTTCAAGTCTTGTATGTACTCGTTTACTCAACGTGACCGTATAGTTAGAAACACCTAACTCTGCTGATTATTATTAAAGGTTTATTTTACTTTCTAATTTGTAGGGACTTGTCCTACAATCAGCTAACAGGAGAGATTCCATTCAACATTGGGTTCCTGCAAGTAGCTACATTGTAAGTTCTGGTATTTGAGTTATTGATCAAAAATAAATATATGAAACTGTTTGCTTAACATGGATTGTTTCTGTATTAATCGATCTTGGTAGATCTTTGCAAGGTAATCATCTATCAGGAAAAATTCCTTCTGTGATCGGATTGATGCAGGCTCTTGCTGTTTTGTAAGTGCTTTTAATTAGCTTTTACATACCTTTCTAAGTTTAAACTGGATCTGATATTCCTTGTCATTTGACATTTTCCCAAACCAGGGATTTAAGTTGCAACAATTTAAGTGGGCCCATCCCTCCAATTTTGGGAAATTTGACCTACACAGAAAAATTGTAAGTATGTTTTTTGCATTACAAGGATTGTCATAGTATATCATACTTGGCCATGAGCTTGTGTAGCATCGAAGAAAATAATGATGAAACAATTACAATTATGTTTCATACTCCTGTGATATTGTCCTTATGAACCTCTGTTACAAATGGTGTAGGTATTTGAATAGCAACAAGCTCACAGGGTCTATTCCACCAGAGCTTGGGAATATGACTAAACTTCATTATTTGTATGGGAACTTTCTTCAGTAGTTTCTTTAACATTGATTAATTAGTTTTGTTCATAGATGATAACTAAATTACAGTACTTATACAATTCACTTATTTTGCAGGGAATTGAATGATAATCACCTCACGGGCCACATTCCTGCAGAGCTTGGGAAACTCACTGATCTGTTCGACTTGTAAGTTTTGTGATACTGAAATATTAAGTTCCAAGAAGTCTGCATTTCATATTTTGGGTTGGTAATGACAACACACTTGCAGGAATGTTGCCAATAACGACCTTGAAGGGCCAATTCCTGATAATCTTAGCTCATGTACAAATCTCAACAGCCTGTAAGGACTTAACTCTTGTACTTTATATAAGTTCTCTGAAATATTGTGTTACATCAAGTGATCCATTGGTTTGAATTTGATGCAGCAATGTGCATGGGAATAAGTTGAATGGAACGATTCCTCTTGGGTTCCAGAAGCTGGAGAGTATGACTTACTTGTAAGTCACATCCCTCATCTGCAAAAGTTTACTCGAAGTGCTTAGACATATTCTTATTCAGATAAAAATTATAACTGTCAGGAACCTCTCCTCCAACAATCTCAAGGGCCCTATACCAATTGAGCTCTCTCGGATTGGTAACTTGGATACTCTGTAAGTATCATTGAATGTATTTTCCTCCCTTTTTATCTTCTTCTTGCATCAGTTGTTTATATGAAGTTTCTTCTCAGGGACATTTCAAACAACCAAGTTAGCGGCTCCATTCCACCACCTCTTGGTGATTTGGAACATCTTCTTAAACTGTGAGTTCTACTTCTACTGCTTGGAAATTCCCATTTACCTTAATTGTCCCTTCTTGCTGACCCTTTGCTGTGAATCCATGAAAGGAATCTGAGCAGAAACCATTTATCTGGACTTATCCCTGCAGAGTTTGGAAACTTGAGAAGTGTTATGGAGATGTAAGAAATCTAATAGATGAAGCTTTATATGCATACTGTCTTTCTTTTGTTGTTTGTGACATTGTCATTTTTGCTTCTGGATTGTAGAGATCTTTCGAATAATCACCTCTCAGGCTTGATTCCTCAAGAGCTAAGTCAGCTGCAGAACATGTTTTTGCTGTAAGTTATCTGATCTCTATATTAATGACGACGATGATGCAAATAAATTATGTGACTAGTGTAACTTAGTGGATTACGAAAATTGTCACCACCGTTTAAAGCCTTTTTTATAATACTAATCACAATTTGCAGGAGGCTGGAATATAACAATTTATCTGGGGACGTGGCATCATTGATCAACTGTCTTAGTCTTACTGCACTGTAAGCTTAACATACACCAGAAGTGTTATTACGTATTATCTTCCAATGTGTTTTCTAAGATAATGTATTTAGTTTATAGCCAACTTTGATTAATCCATGCAGAAACGTGTCTTATAACAACCTAGTTGGTAACATTCCCACAAGCAATAACTTCTCAAGATTTACACCTGACAGGTTAGTCAATCTTACTACATTCAGTAAAATGTCAACCTGTGTTAGTAGTTTACAATCAAAACTTCAACCTGTTACGTGAACCTTTTTTGTGCAGTTTCATAGGAAACCCTAGGCTATGTGGGTACTGGCTCGGTTCTCCATGTCATGATCCCCATCCAACAGCAAGAGGTAAGTGCCTCCAGAGTCAAGTAAACTTGTTTCTTCTCTTAGTTGAAGTCATATTGATTGTGTTGTTCACTATGCAGTCACGATTTCTAAAGCAGCTATCTTGGGGATTGCTCTTGGTGGGCTTGTGATCCTTCTCATGATCTTAGTTGCAGCATGCCGGCCCCACCATCAGATGCCTGTTCAAGATGGATCACTTGACAAACCTGTTAGATACTCAAAACCAAAGCTGGTGATCCTTCACATGAACTTGGCCCTTCATCTATACGAGGACATAATGAGAATGACTGAGAATTTGAGCGAGAAGTATATAATAGGTTATGGTGCATCAAGCACGGTCTACAAATGCGTTCTCAAGAACTGTAGGCCGGTGGCTATAAAGAAACTCTACTCTCACTATCCACAATGCTTAAAGGAGTTCGAGACAGAACTTGAGATTGTTGGGAGCATCAAGCATCGAAATCTTGTTTGCCTCCAAGGATATTCCTTGTCTTCATCAGGAAATCTCCTCTTCTATGACTACATGGAAAATGGCAGTCTCTGGGATCTTCTCCATGGTAAGTTTTCAATGTCCTTAAACTGACATTCATTCCTTTTTTTTGATGAAAGGAAAGTTTAGAATAATTATGTGCAACAAAATAACTATATATGCAATTAACCGTTCATTTTTGTTCAAATTACCGAATGTCCTTATTGTTTTTAGGCCCTACTAAGAAGAAGAAATTGGATTGGGACACTCGGCTTAAGATAGCACTGGGAGCAGCTCAAGGACTTGCTTATCTTCACCATGATTGTAGTCCTCGGATCATTCATAGGGATGTGAAATCATCAAATGTCCTACTGGATAAGGACTTTGAGCCCCATCTCACCGATTTTGGTATTGCCAAGGTCTTGTGTCCATCAAAGACCCATACTTCAACTTACTTGATGGGGACCATTGGATACATAGACCCCGAGTATGCTCGGACCTCCCGCCTCACTGAGAAGTCTGATGTGTACAGCTACGCCATTGTTCTACTCGAGCTGCTTACAGGGAAGAAAGCAGTAGACAACGAATCCAATCTCCATCATCTGGTCAGTAACTCAACCACATAACATTATACTTAAATTCTGTATTTGTTCTCAAATGTCATGTGTTTGTTGCAGATATTGTCCAAGACAGCGAACAATCAAGTAATGGAAACAGTTGCTCCCGAGATTGTTGATACATGCAAGGACCTTGGGGCGGTGAAGAAGGTGTTTCAGCTGGCGCTTCTATGCAGCAAGAGGCAGCCTTCGGAGAGGCCAACCATGCATGAAGTGACACGAGTCCTGGGGAGCCTGATGCCATCCCCGGCGCCACAAAAAGAGTTGGGCACTACCCTACCTAGTGCCCTCCCATCTGCCAAAGTGCCTTGCTATATGGATGAGTATGCAAATCTCAAGACTCCTCACATGGTCAATTGTCCGACCATGAGCACATCAGATGCCCAATTGTTCCTTAAATTTGGAGAGGTGATATCTCAGAACAGCAGCGAGTGATGAGAGGCTTGGAGCTGCAAGAATCAAAATCAATGGAGGATGTGTATACAGATTTGGTTAGATTTTTTTCCAAGGTGTAGGTACTTGAAGTGGATGTATGTATCTATGTAATGGTTCCATATTAGTAGAAATGATATGTATTGTGGCACAGCCTTGTGGGGTTGGGTTGGACAGCAATAATGAAGTGTTGATTATGTTTGTTGTGTCCTGGTCCGGAGCAGTTTATGGTCACGGTTCTGCAGAGAGCCACATGAAATGGAAATTGGGTAAGTCCTGAATTCTAGGACTCTGTGCCCTATGCTGTAAGGGCTACCCTACCCTTTGGGCCCAAGGTCGTTGTCTGAAGCATCTTGATACGAGTACTTGTACCAAAACTTGATGGGTTCACACTTATACTTCTGTTGTGGTTTAAATTTTAATTAGGAAAATATGTTTATATTTAACTATTATACATTTTGACTATTTTCCTTCTCACTTTTAGTCTTCCTCATTTTCTGTCTAAACTTTTACACCGTTACTCTCGGGACTTAAATTTATGAAACTTGAGTATTGTTAGTGTCCGATCCAACTAAAAAACTCGAACTGATAGATGTAGGCATCAATATGTTTATGAAGTGGTCAATTTATCCATACACTTTTAGTGTACGACACATACTTCAACACTCTCTCTCATATGTAGGAAGAGACGTGTACATATGGACCGTAGACCACGAGATGAAGATGACACCACCAAAAACTCAAACTGATGGGTGGAGGCACCAATATGCTTATCAAGTGGTCAACTTGTCCCTATACTTTCAAAGCTGGACACATACTTCAACAGGTACAGTTTTGTTGAGCCGTATTTCACTGAAAAAATCGATGTGGACAACTTTCGGAGAACTGTCACCGATATTGTCCGAAGAATTATAATATCCGAAGAAGCTGAAAATATTGAAAATCGAAGTTGACTGTAACTCCAAAGATGCCTGTTAATGTTATTTGAATACTAGAATGTTTGATTTAGCTGCTATTTAGTTTGCATGTTGGGGTTCTTACTGTTGTGAGCACCATTTGAGGTTAAATACATGCCATCTTGCAATTGCATCAATATATAAATGTATTCATCACCAACATGCCTTTGAGTCCCTATATTTGACTACATACATAACTGAAGGAACTAATAATGCATTTCCAAATTTTGATATACATGGCCTTACTTGTTTTCTCTCTAACTCCTCTCAGTCAATGGCCTTACTTAAATTCATCACTAGTTCCTAATTTGATTGCAAAGATGGAATGTTTTTTTCAAACATAATCATTCAGATACTGTTTTAGTAACACTTAGATTCTGAAAACTTAATCTTAATCTGACATAAATCTCAACTAGCATTTGAGATTAATAGTTGGTGCATGAAGCACCACTATTTACAGAACTGATGAAGAAAATGGAAGCCAGTTTCATTATCTAAGCCTTGTCATAACTTAATTCATCTCCCTTTCCATATATTATTGGATTCATTTCCCTCAGTTCATCCAATCTATAGCATTATTGAAAGATCAGGACCACGGATTCATGAATGTTTAAATCGAACAATAAGACAATTCATAAGGCCAATTATTTTGTGGTGCCAATTATCAGTTCTCTTCGGCACATAATGTTCAGAAAACAACATGGAAGTGTTGTCATGTCACCTACCGCTTTCTATACTAAATTGTACGTACTTAATCTTAATCCAGGTATGTTAGATCCAGAAAATTGATATTCTAAAACAAAACTTTTGTTCGGGTGCTCACCCTATTATCCATGAATCAGAATCATCGATTTTATGTAGCTGATATTAGGAACAGACACTGCCGGATATTTGATGTTAGGGGAGGGCACAATTCGGATAATTGAACCGAAGCCCCATATTCGATTTGATATTAGGGGTGGGCACAACGAGGATAACTGAACCGAAGTCCCATATTCAACACCTGATAATTGATATTAGGGGTGGGCACGATTCGGATAATTGAACCAAGGTTCCATTCTTAAGGAATCATAATCCGGCCGGGAGCCCCATATTCAATACCAAACAGAAGTACTGGTTCTGAAGACGGTGATCTGTTACTTCACCAGGAATTTGTTTCACAATTCTGGAATTGATCAGTGTGCACTAGCAATACCATAATTGCCAAGCTTTTGAACTTTGTGTAATACCAAGAGCATGTACAATGCATTAAACCGCATCATCAAACTGTATTCTGACGGTGCAAAATAGTAGTTTGCACGCCCTGAAAACAACAGACAGCACGACACTGATCTCTTAGGGTCGAATCTTCTTAACATTGCTTTACTGGTAAAAGAAAAGCTTCGGTGGTATGAAATCAAAAACTCAGTAGAACAGTAGAGATACATATACATATAAGTTATAACACCGATAGGCACGGTTGCGCTGCGGTACAGGTTTTTATGTATATCAAGGTTAGTGTCAGCTATGTTTCGTGGCTCTATTATTTGAAGTAGCCATAGCCATTGCCGCCATAAGCAGTCGTGTTCGCAACCGCTCCGCCTGAGCATTGCTGTAAATCGGCGACGGAGAAGGACCGCCAGGGAGAGCAGTTCAAGGACCTGGAGCCCTTGGAATGTGGATGCAGCGGCGGGAGAGCGGCCGTCGGGGAAGCCGCATTGGAGCTTGAGGTCGAGTCCGTGCTTCCGTCGCTGATGCTGTCGGAGCTTCCCATCGCCACCGCCAGAGCCAAGCTGCTCCGGCTGGGGCGGAGCGGCCTCTTGGAGATCCCGCCCTTCTTCTCCCAAACGAGACCGAACGCCATCAGGTTCTTCCGCTTTCTGGTGTAGGCGTTCTCTGGCTTCGCGATCTCCTTGATGCACGGCGCCGCCGAAGCCTCCGGCAGGCTCGTGAACGACTTCGATTTGCCATTGTAGAACCTCGAGATGCCTCTCCTGCAACCACCGTCACTTGCTCAGGTCAGTACCGATGAAATTCAATTTCCGTACATTCCGCTAACCCTAAATCGAGAATAATCAACAAAACTGAAAATCGAAGCAACAAAACAAACCTCATCGGCAAAGCTTCCTCGAGATCGTTCACCGAATCCAGCGATCCCTTGTACGAGCTCTGCACCTCGTCCTCCCCTCCTTCGCCGCCGTCCGACGACCTCCCCGAGAGATCGCCATCGCTGTTCTTCCCCATCGACGAGCTCGAGGAGCAAGACGGCGAACAAAACGACGACGCAGCACACGCATTCCGGTGCCCCGCCTTCGCCGCCGCTGCTCCGCCGTCCGGAGGCTTGGGGGAACCGAAGATCGACGCGCATAGGTCTCCGCGCGCGTGCCGGAGAGATCCTGTGTTATGATCTAACGCCATAGACATGGATAGCAGAAGAAAATCGAAATCGAGATTGAAATTTGGAGGATGAAGATTGGGATGAGATGTGAAAGAAGCGAGAAGCGGTGCGGTTGAGATGCTGAAGCTTAAAGGACAAAAAGAAAAAGGAAAGCAAAAGAAGAGAGAGGGGATGAGTAGGGGACAATACTTATCTTATCTTATAATAATATTATTATTATAAAAACGTTTCCCAATATCAATATTCATTATTATTAATTTATTGTTAATGGAGATTAGGATAGATTTTCAGATAATCACACATGAAAAACAAAGAAAGAAAATTAATTTGTAGATGAGTTAGTCGAATTTAAATAACGGTATTTTTTTTCCCTGTAAGATAACGATGGCTCTTATCCTTTCCATTAATTTTTTTATTAATTAATAACTAAAAATTGTTATCCCCTTCTCTTTTTTTTTGTTGTTAAAAATAAATGTTTTTCTGATGAGGAAGAGGAATGGATATAAAGCGGGCGCGAGAGAATATACCGGAAAGCTATAAAAGGAGAGGAAAGAGAAGGTACGAGGTGACGACACGTTGAGGTATGCGGTTGGGCTACGAGGATGTGGCAACGTGGCGGTGACTGGGACTTTTATTACAGGATAAGTTTTCATTAATTTATTTGTTTATTTAATGATTTATGGGGCTAGTTACGGGTGAGGCTTATCCACAGAGGAGAGTGGGGCCCGCTATCCGTAGGTTAAAATATGGGTACAATGTGGATTGGGATACACCAGCGCGTGTTTCTTTAACAAGGGCAGAGATGGGAAAGACTTGGTTGAAAGCCAAATTTAAAATAGGTAAGGAAATTAGGAACTCGTATTTTCCGAGTGATTTATATTAAAAATAATATAAAACTGTAATTATCTTACAAATCTCTAATCTCTCTCTTTTTTTTAACGGGTAAGTGATGAGGTGCATTATTGCAAAATATGAATCATACAAAGTAGGGCATACAAGTCCTGGGCACTAGGAAAATGTCCGGACCGGCCGTAGCAGGTCCAGCTACCTTGGACCCGTAGAAAATAGCATGCTTTGTTTCGCAGACAAAACTGAGGATAACCTCTTACCGGCCATTCAAAACTATAAACCCAAAAATAACTAAAC
>JAYMTN010001249.1:0-13332 GCA_036897425.1 Erodium trifolium
CGAGATCTACGAACCCAAGACCTACGAGGGACGTCCAAACCCGATCAGAGGGATCTATTTCCAATGATATCCCTAATCGTGATTGTGATCGCCACCACCATATGCTAGAACAGAACACGTGGAGACTGATCCACACTCAGGAACTAGTGATAGAAGAGGAAGTCGGAGTCGGCCTAAAGGCGCGGGACAACTGAGAGGCACCTCGGTGTGGACAATGTTGTTCCAGATACGAGTCATTGTGGACGTACGTCCCAATATGCGTCAACTACTAGGGATTAGAATGTAGAGGGAGGATCACCACTGTTTCTAGGCTAGGGGAGAAGACCTTGCGAATGGAGAGAGAAACTATTGGCACCCGGAGGCAGCCCATGCCACCCCACTACTAGGGTAGAAACTGGTGGGTACCCCCGTATGATGGATCAGAGGCTGCTAACACTTTCAGGGATTTTTGCCCCGTTGGGGCGGACGCGAGGCATGTCAAATAGCCTCACTAGTCTCCATGATGCCATTAGGTTACCACATGGTGTCCCAAAGGAGCCACACCCTGGCCCATATAGAAACAAACACTACATGTTACCCAACCTCCTCATTTAACTAGTTTATTCCTTGTACGACTGTCAAGACAATATTGGCATGTCCAAGTCGAGACGGGGAAAGCTTTCTGGATTTCTTGTGCCAAACACCAACAGTATAAGGAACCACCCCCAATTTTATTCTCTGGTAGTATCGGGTTAACTATTATAGGTTTACTGTTTCGGCCGTCACCGGAACTATATCTCATCCTTTTCCGTATATGCGGACTTTTCCACTCATGTATGACCATTTCTGAATTATAAGAAATGTTTAATTATCAATAATATGCTCGTACTTATGCTAAAAAAATTATATTACCATTGTAAATAGTTGTAAATCATTTTGAATAATTCAAAAAAAAAAACAAGAGATATTAACATTGTATTTAATCTAAAAGAAAGTGTCATATTACCAAAATAAATTAAAATGATATGTGTTCTAACATCGTTAATATACCATATAGGGGGTTGTTTTCGATTGCCTTCCTACCCTGACTATCTCTCTTCTTTGCCTCACATTTTCTGCCCTATACCCATCACCTCCGGACTTTGGGGGGCAACTTTCACATATAAAGTTTTTAATGTTTCCCCATGGAGTTGTCGTGTTGTCGTCGTCGAATCATGGGTGGAGCAACTGTATACCTTCTCCACCAGGCTCTCATACTTCCTCTATCCCTCTCGTCTATTCAACCCTTCCATCCCTCCATATAAACTAACCATTTGTCGATTTGCGACCTCCATGCGAGTTGGTGAACGACGAACTTGTGGCTCTTTTAGGGCAAATGTGGATGGTTTGCCTCGTAGGGGGTGAGGACGACGATGACGAGATTATTATGGTACCAGCGGGACCTAGAGAAGGTGCGTTCGTGTTGACCTAAACGACGACTTGTTAGCAGGATTTGTCCGACGAAAACCCGATTTTCATTGGGATAGAGGTGGCTCCCCTTATACCAGCGATGATTATCATTTCAGCCCTTCTGCTGACACCACGGGTAGACAAGACAGAGATCTTAGAAATTCGGGAGAGGACTGCTCAGCGGCCTCGTTAGGAGTTATGAGACATTCGAACCAATATAGGATAGTGGGCTGGAGGACTGTCTTATACATATACCTGCCAAGCAACCATGATTACCTTCCACGTGATAGGGTAACCATGAGTGTCTCAGTGAAGCAAGACTATCTATCAAGAAAATACCTGAAACTCTAGTATCTTGTTTTTATTTATGTGCTCAGTAGTATTCTTGGTTACCTAATGTTCCACTGTTGCCTACACATGTCCTCAATGGGTGTCCTAAATTATAATTTTGGTCTTAGAGAATCGTCTTTACGTTATGTATGTAGATTGTTAATGAAATTTATCACTTTCAAAAGAAAATTCAGAAATAGAAAACCCATTGATTGATTATTAAGTAGATATTAAAAACCAACTTATATACCATGTAAATTTTATGGTGAAAAGAATGAAATTTCCATTATTATAATATATGATAGTCTAACAAAGGCTGATCATTTTCCCCCAAGTTAAGATCTTCTCTTTCATAGGTTGACCAGATCATCCTCTCCCAATATATGCGGCCGATTGAACGAGGCATCTTTTTTCACTCTTCCAAATTTACCCCCAATCTTCTTTTGACTCCCAAAACTCCAGTTACCCATATACCCCCATCGCTTGTTTTTTATTTTTCTTGTAAAAATATTAAATTTACCAATATTTTGATGAAATGTAATAGGTACGAAATCCATGATTTAAAAAACAAAAATTACATATTTACATGCAAATTGTGATCCGTGTGATGCGGGCCTCGAGAAGCATTGGACGGTCCAGATTGATAGAGAGACGGTCTCTTAAAAAGACAAAAACAACAACTCGAAAGATGCAATTTTGCCGACATGTGTTGTGAACAGTGATCTTTCTAATTTTAGCACATCGATGTTTCCGAATTACGTTGTTCCATTTCCTATTTATTTTCCGCGAATTAAGATTGTAGTTATAATCCAAGGGGGTTTCGGTAATTCCGCCCTCGTTCCAAACTGTTACGATCTAATTCGAAAATTCAGGGAAATATAAAATCTTTTCTGTAATTTTTTAAAAGTTAAAAATGATTGTTTTTTCGAGGTATAAAGTGATAAACTCACCCCACAAACAGTCTAGAGTGTTTTTGACATCAGAAAAAGTGGTTTTTGGAATTAAAATTTCTGTGCTTTTTGAGATTAAGATGATGGTTAGTAGTGGAGTGTAGTGTTGAGATTAAGATGATGAAGATCATAATCATGCATTGTTGAAGGCATGGATTCTCCAGTTTCTTCTTCTTCTTCTTCCTGTAGGCTACTTTAGGCTCAAAGGTTTTGTGGGTATGTTGAGTTTTTGCCTTCTCTTCTCTCTCAAACTCATGGCTCTTATGGGTCTTGCAAAGCTCTCAACTTTTTTGGGTTTGGTACAAAAGCCAATTCTGAGAATTGGGTTTCTCTCAAAATGTGATTTTTAATTCCAATTCTGAGAATTGGGTTTTTCTCAAAAGTGTTAAAAATGTGATTTTTAATGCCAATTCTTTGTGGAACCCCTTTGTTTTTGGATTCTTCACCATGATGAATATGTTGATTTATTGGTTTGATTGTTATGTTATATGGAGTTTCCTGTTTTGTGCTGTTTTACACTTTCTATTTCTATCTGGTTTTATGGAAAATTGACTCTTTCCCTTGCCAATAATGTTGTGTCAACATGATTTGATTAATTTGGAAAGGAAGTTTTTTAAAACACATGATTTGAACTCTTAAATGCTCTTTTAAGGTTATTATTTCCAGGTTTGGGAAGAAAAAAAAGTCTTGTTCATTTCTGTGGCTCTGATGTTTTGACATTTTGTAATAGAGTATCATGTGTTGATTTTCTGGTGTTGTATGTGTGGTGTGCAGAGTGTGCATAAATACATAAATGTGATGGATTTTTCTGATTCGACGAGGATTGTGTTTAATCGAATTCAAAAACTGGAACCAGAGAGTGCTAGCAAGATCATTGGGTGTCTTCTTCTGCAAGACCATGGTGAGGAAGAAATGATCCGATTGGCTTCGGCTCCAGATAACCTGATCCACCAAGTCATTTACAGAGCCAAAACTGAGTTGCAACAATTAGCCCATAAATCAATATCATCACCTTCATTGAACCAACAATTACCTCCTGCTTCAGATATCTTCACTCCTTTCTCACCATGGCCTCCCAGCGCTCTGCGCGTCCCCTCTCATTACTATTCAGACTCCATCATGGCCGAGCTCCAAAACCAGACCCAGCTGTTGGGGTTAGAGGATCAGCTGGAGCCTGTCGGGTTCTCCAATGACTACTTTTATCAGGATGGTGCAAGAAGGAGCAGGAGGGTCTCTGAGTTTCCGGTGAAGACTTGCCATTACTTCAACAAGGGGTTTTGTAAGCATGGGAGTAACTGCAGGTATCTCCACCAAGCATCCCCGGATTGGATGCTTGATGATCAGGTTTTCTCGCCTGGATCCCTTGACAAGTTGGAAATGGAGATCACCGAGATCCTCAAGTCTAGAAGGGGCAACCCCGTTTCGATTGCCTCTCTGCCTATGATATATTATGACAAGTATGGCAAAGTTATTCAAGCAGAAGGGTATCAGTCTGAGAGCCAAAGACATGGCAAGACCGGCTATAGCTTGACCAAGCTTCTCGCACGGTTGAGGAACAGCATCCGGTTGATCGACAGGTTCATATTACTAGTTCTTATGCATATTGATATTACTACTACTTGTTGAGTTAAGAGTAATGTATTGTTTTGCAGACCCCATGGTCAGCATGCGGTGATTCTGGCGGAGGATGCCTTGAAATACTTGGAAAATAGGAGTGACCCCGGCCCAATAGTTACTGGATCCCGTCAAATATATCTGACATTTCCAGCTGAGAGCACCTTCACCGAGGACGATGTCTCCAATTACTTCAGGTAATAATACCCCCATCAAAGTAGAGGTAGGTTTCTATGAGTTTCTCATTTGTTTCTTCTTTGAATAGCACTTTTGGTCCAGTTGAAGATGTGAGGATTCCCTGCCAGCAAAAGCGCATGTTTGGCTTTGTGACCTTTGTCAGTTCAGATACAGTCAAAATGATTTTGGCTAAGGGCAACCCTCATTTTGTCTGCGGAGCTCGTGTTCTCGTTAAGCCTTACCGGGAAAAATCAAAGCTTGTGGACAGGTAATTTATTGTTGTTTGTCTGTTGTTTTTATGCAAAATGGTTACATTTCGATTTGGTTGCAGGAAGTACTCAGAGAAAATTGAATCTCCAATGTATTATCCTCCTCACTACATAGAAATGGACTCTGAACTTCAGTCAAGTAAGTCACCGTTTACATATAGACACATAGACATGGACATGTAAGGAGTTAATTCTCATATTCTTAGTATTGTTGTTGTAGTGCCGAGAGGACATGAGACCTCCCGTTTTCTGAGGAAGCAGCTTATGGAGGAACGAGAATACACCCTTGAACTCGAAAGGAGGCGCCTTCTGGAGCTGCACTTGTCCCCAAAGCCAATGTCTAACCACCGCTATTTTGGCTATCCTATGGAAGCATCTGAAGGTTGGTCAAGCTATAGCCGGTCTTGCCATGTCTTTTGACTCTCAGACTGATATCCATCTTCACTTGCAGATCATTTCAATCTTCAATCTTCAGAGCGCTTTAGCTACCTGCTTGATGTTCTGAAAACCGGCTCCACGAGTGATGAAAAAGTCAAACATGCTGACACCAACTACAGCGACCAGGACAAGTAGGAATTGAAATGCACTTCTGTCCAGAGTTTAAGTAGTACTACTGCATTATTGAACTTATGTTTCTGTGTGTTTACAGCAGTCAAGGGTTAAATCTGCCAGAAAGCCCGTTTGCATCTCCGATCTCTACAGTCATATAGAACCTCAGCAGCATAAGAAGAAAAGAATTATAGAGTTGGTAGCAGGTTCGGAGGCAACAACATGTTTCTTTTAGTTTGATACATAACAGCTCTTTTTTGTCCTTACCGGTTATCAGATAACTTAAGTTTCCTGCAAGTACATACAACCAGCCTAAAGTGAAAGAATAAGCATCACATCCTCCACCGTTATACTCTCGGGTGGGAGGAAGGAAGTAGCAAGAAGAAGAAGAATATGATACATAGAAGAAGTTAACAACAGCCACAGAGAGAATAGGCACAAGAAAGGACCTTGATATCATTGACCTTAGAGGAGTCAGTGTAAATTTATAGCATGATGTTAGTCTGATGATGAATCAAGGAACTTGAACATATGCCTTGTGTGTTCACAGAGTTCACAACATGTTTAGAGTCTCTGTTAACACTGAGCAATAGTTGATCATCAATAACTACTACCTACAAGTTCTATCAAACTGTTTCAATTGTTGCCTTTAATCTCTAGTTTAAACAGCTATTGCAGGGTTAGGTGCGCTCTTAGTGTTGATCTAAATCAGTAAACTTTTTTATATATTGTTCTTGAAAGAATGACATACAAGTGACAGTGTCTAGTTGACAAGAAACAATGAAATGAGACTTCTCACCCTTAGTGTACTGAGAGAAATGGTAGCTGAAGCTGTTCAAGTCAGGTTCAGAGGTCACCTTCAGATAAGAACAAAAAAACATGTCATGTTGTGGGCTGCAAAAAAAATATCTTCAACAGACAACAATGACTTGTAAAGCAATATGTGCCACAACTGTATGTTGTATAATATATATATTTAATGGAGTTAGGGCCAAACAAACAACAAATATAAGCATATGGCTGAAGGAGAAAGATATAACATGCATTGTCTCACTCAGTGTTCCATTTGCAGAGACAGTGACCATACCAATACTCTCTCTCTCTTCCCCTATGTTAAGTAAGATTCATATTTAACCCTGTAAAAAAGGTCTAGTTTGAAGAGATCTGGCAACCTAGATGAACTATTTCTTATGTATTATCCGAATAGACATGAAATTCAGAAAACTGTACAAGCAAACAATTCTTCATGCACCAAGGATGGCAAAACATTCCTTGCCTAAATCAACCATGTAACTAGTACCAGCAATATACTAATATAACAAGAAATGTACAAGCAGAATTTTCCAAACCAAACAACCTGGAATGTTACACCATTTTTGTCATGGAGGATGCATCTAGTTACCGAGCATATTCATACTCCAAAAGGACATGTTGTAGTCCTCTCCTATGGTACAATTGGAGAAAAGATTTATTTTCACTCAGCAATACCTAGTAAATGGTAAACTATGAGTAATATGTACAAAACAGTAACAGACAAGAATGTGAACAGTCTAGTCTACCAAAATAATTGTGCACAGCTAAAAGAAGGGAGCTAATAAATCCACACCTATTTACTTTCTCTAAGGCCAAAATTCGGTTCCTATCCCATAATTATTCATGTCTCTTTCACAAAACTCTTTCTCTTCTTGAAAACTCTAGCTACACTCTCCCTTCCACCCAAATCAAAACCAATAAATATGGTAATATTACTATATGCTTTAAGAAACCAAATGCATTATCATCGATTCATTTTGCAGACACAACAAAAATTCTGCACATTTGATCTTGATGCTGGAATTGTGCCTAGAAATTACATAATAGATTTCCTAAACCTAGTACATTGGATTGGAGCATTCCTCAGAATAAGTGATCTTGAAGATGTCGATACTGGCACAACTGTACAAGTACTGATTGCAGAGTATTGTTCCTTTACTTAAATCAGCAGGGTATCGATACAAGGAAACTGATCTTTGGTTCCGAAATAATTACAAGAAAAATAACACAATATGCATTAATGGACAGAACGAGCGACAATTTCAAGCCATATCTTTTGAACTACCATGCAAAAAGAATAGAGGCATTTCAATAATGGTCATGTGCACAAAGAGAGATCTAAGCTTAGAAATGCCAGTTACAGATATCTCCCTTTTGGCTATTGGAATGTATTTATCTGTGATTTCTAAGTCACATCAATTTAATTGATACAATAATGCATCCAATGTAGTCCGTTTAGGACTTAAATATATTTTCTAGACACAATCCGCATCATTATTAACATTTAACTGTGCAGAATTTGTTTTTCGCTATAAATTTGAATCATTGTTAATAACATTCTACTTCGTTTCATCGTTTGAGGTTCAATCTCTGGAAGCAAATGATACAACCATAACCGCTCTACCCATGTTCAATGGCTTTGATTTGGGTAGAACGACATAGTTTGGGTAGAGCTATGAAGAAGAGAGGAGTCTTGTGAAAGAGAGAAACATATGAATAATTAGTGAGAAGTTCTGTCCCAAAAGATAAAAAAGTGTAGATTCAGGGGAAGCTTTATCTGCTCTGAAGGAAAGATGCTATAGTTTCGTATCAAAAGAATAACCGTGAACAGTAATATATAAGCATATATATATATATATGTGATTACTAGGATTACTCCTGAGCTTGAACACAAAAATAAGCATATATATATATAAGCAAAATCACATTTCAAAATTTGAATACAAAATTATACCACAAGAAAGATGTGTGGGAGTCTACGAGATCACAAAATTTGTTATCAGTACAATCAATGAATGGTCCAGCATTCATTGTGAAGCATATAATACAAGGCTACCTGTTTGGTCAAATTTTATATTGCACCTAGTAGTCAGCTTCTCGAGTCAAAATTACAAGGCACATCAGCAATTGTCCCTGGAATGATCAAATGACAGAAGATTTATTCAGTGACGTGCATAAAGGTCTTAAATAAACACTTCAGTAAAGCAGTTGGTTCATGATCCACCAAACATTGTTTATTTAGTGATTAAAATCTTGCAGCATATCAGATAACAGATAGCTATCTAAAAAGAGAGGACAATTCATGACAGGTGTAGTTCCTTATTATCTACTGATAACTATTTTAGAGAGGATTATCATCTATCAATCTTCTACGAAGGAGAACTATATGTTACTATGTCAGACAAATAGTGACAGAAACCATTTGCGTTTATATTTACTTTTTAAATTTATTTGCTCACCACTAGTTCCAATCCCCATATATCCATGCCTACAAACTTTAAGATCAATGATTCTGCCTTTGATGCCTTCTGCTACTCCAATCACCAACAGTGAGTATAACCCTCATCTACATCCCTTAACCAGGAAGGCTTACAAAAACAGTTGACCTGGAAAGATCAGCTTCTGCATGTAAAAGGCACCTGGTCAAAAACAGTTCATTATGCACTAAATAAGTTAAACTAAAAAAGTCATAAAATAGGTTAATTGATTGGCTTACCAGTGTGTTATACCAGTTAGAAAACCAGAGGTTCACCACCAAAAATCTTACAAACATTCTGCTAGGCTGATAGAGATATTACTGGTCTCTGCTCATACCTCGAGTCAGTACACAAAGGACATAACATAGTGTACAACATCATCTCTTTTCATATTTATCTGCAAGCTTCTGGAGTAATAAACTTTGTCGAAATTCCAAATATTTATCCAAACTAGTCCCAGCCCACTGTTGACAGAAGCTCTCATCAGTTGGAACAAATGAACTAAGAGGGAATGGCCCCTTTGGAGCTTTCTTCAGGGAAACCAAGAACCTATGGCGAGGGCGAATTCTTTGGTCCAAGGACAAGCTCAAGTACATAGGATATTTAGTCAAGGACTGAACCTCATTTTTTAGATCATTAACCAAATACATATATTTAGGCTTTAGGTTATCCTCTAGAGACAAAGATAGTACCTACAATAGACAACCAGCACTTCCCATCAGAGCCTATAAAGACAGTAAACTATCATGTGATAAAAACAGAACCAACCAAATAATCCCAAGACAAAAAAATGGTGTAACTAATATTATCATTTTCTTTTGTTCCGGCCTTCTGAAGCTTTACCTTTTCAGAATAAATGGGAAATACAGAGAGCTTTCAAAGAAGACATACACGCAGAGGAATAGAAAGTAACCACTTTAGAGAAATGACTTAGTAAAATAATTCCCAATAAAATCGTAACATGATAAACTGTGTTTAAGGTTCACTTGTAAAGGAAACTGACCTGTGTGAGGCTAGTCAGAACTTTCAAAATTTCAGAATTGCACATCCCAATACTCCTCAAAAAGTTAATTCTAGGCAGTAAGCCATCATCAATGCTGTAATGAAGGAATTGAGGATGTTTTGTAACCATCTTCACTATACTATCTCTGGGTGCTCCCAGTTCCTCTGAAAAAAACAAAAGGCGAGTGTTCCAGGATATGTCGATCTGCTGAACAAGGATTTGAGGGCTCAGATGCACAACTTTACCCAAACAGTTTTCCTTAATGCCTACTTCCTCAATCAAGTATCTCACTGTGGGCTTCAAGGAGTTCTCCACACTATAGGAAAATAATGATGGAGCATTAGCAATTATCTGCCCTATCCTAGAGCTAGGGATGCCCAATTCTGCCAAGAAATTGACATGGGGTTTTAGATTGTTCTCCACTGTATATGCTAAAATCTGAGGCTGCCTTAGAAGTATTCTTCTAATATCTCTTTGTTTGACGCCAACGCTCATTAAGTAATCCAACCTTTCCTGAGCAGAAACTACATTAGTTTGGAGTGAAAGCACGTTCCTCTCACATATTTGAATGAAGTGTGATTCCTTCAGTCCAAATGAGCTCAGATAATCAAGCAGAGGAATCCATTTTGCATCCATCTCTACTTCCTCAAACATTCGTGGATATTTATTTTGCATATGTTCTCTTGCCCGCATCTGCAATGAGTGGCCATATAATCCCATTTAATATCAACATAGAATATGATCAGTATTACCTTTCCTAAAACACCCGAATCAAAGGAACCAATTACCTTTGGTTTGTCAGTGGTAATAGAATTTTTTCCCATATCAGATTTCTTAATCTGTCTTTTGTTTCCAACATCCAAACAGTCTTTATTGAAAATGAGGCTTCCTTCAGATTGCAATGATTTCAAAACACCTTTATCTGGTTTTCTTTGTTTCCCTGCAAAAAAAAACTAGTTTACATTAGTTTATTTTTCCCTCCCCACACACACAAAGGAAAAGCAGCTAGTTGTTCTTGAACATATATGCCTCGTCTTTTCTTCACTACTTTCGCCAAATTATTTGTCTTTCTGTCAGTAGCAAACTCATCAAGTTCCACAGATTCACCCTGAAGACGCGTCATTCCTTTCGCCAAATTATTTATCTTCTTATCAGTATCAGATTCATCAAGTTCCAAAGATTCATCCTGAAGACACATCCCACAGTCAAATGGGAATTCAACCAAGTAAAAATAAAAGTGAGCATGTATGCTTGAAAAATCACATCAATAGCTGTGAAGATTACCAAGGTTTTCCCATATGATAATCATTATGAGCTGGACTCCTATATTAGTGTAATACTTAAGCTATGATATACCGTCTCCAAAAGTTTTTAACACTCAGCAGTACATAAATAGTCTAATAAGGTGTTTGGGTTAACTTATAAGTTGGTCACACTAACTTATAAGTCTCAAGGCGCTCTGAGGAAGTGTTTGGTAAATTAAACTGAACTTACAAACTTCAATTTCTAAGTTTCTTAAGAGCTGGAAAAAACAAGCTGGGGTACTCAGCTTCTCATTCTACAGCTTATAAGCCACAAAAAAGGCTAGTCTGACCAAGAAAAATACTACTATACCACTATAGAAAGGGCTTATAAATTCACCTGCTTATAAGATATTTTGAGAAGTCATTCCAAACACTCGCTATCTATTTTTGTACCAGCTTCTTCTTTAATATGCAAATATTTGTAGTTTGTGTTAAATTCTAGTAAAAAAAAGCATATAAAGAACATAACAGAATCATCCAAGGTTTCAGTAAACAGAAAATTGTAATGTTATGCTTTTGTGCTAATTGGTTAGACAGATGTTCTCATTGTTCAATTGAATACCATATGCTAAGGTTGAACGATACAAAACAATTAAATAGAATTGTATATGCAAATTTAACTGATATAATCCCACAATGGTACTTATAAACAAAGCCAGATGCAGGTTGAGTAAAAGATGGTCAAATTGAAGAAAAACAGTCAACTCACATCAGAGTGCCAATAGAAGTCTTCGTCTTCGTCTTCATCTTCATCTTCGCCTTCATCTTCATCTTCATCTTCATCATCTTCATAGTCGGCGTGGAAATGTGGCAGCGTGTCTTTGTAGCGCGTATTGGCATAGGACTTGAGGATTTGGGCACTGGAGTGCGCGGAGAGGACCACGAACCTGGCGGTGCTGTTGGTCCGGCGGCGGCGGGCAGCGGGGTTGTTGAGGTAGAAATCGGTGGGTAGAGGGAAGTGGAGGGAAATGGGGTTGAACTTGACGGTCGACAAAGCCATCGAATACGAAAGAATATACTCAAAAACCCTAATTCGAGGGAGAGAGAATCAATGGCTGTCTGTCAGCAAAATATCCGCTTAATTATTCTTGAGACAGTGGCTCCTGCTTATCTTCTTCTTCTTCCTCGTCATTCTATTTTGTTTTCGCTTTTTCAATAAATATTAAACGGCGTCGTGTGATGGTAACATGGTCTACACGAGTGGTGTGTGGTTGGCGCCAAACGAGCGTGGTCCAATTGAAACCTGGAACAGAATCCACATACAAGATTTGGTTGAGGGCTGGAGCTTTGATGATTGATGTGGGTACACATTGCTTTTCATTTCAAGGAGGTTCAAAACTGGCACTGGTCATTTCTGGGTTGGGCCTGGTTAGTCTTTTTCGTTTTAAGCTGTCCAAAAACACTTCAAATGTATCCCTCACTATTAGTCATATTTTTAAAATCATGCTATTGATTTTTCATATTCAAATTTTTAAAGGAGAATATCCATTTAGCCACGGAATGTATTTGTGCAGGCAATCGTACACCACCAAGAACTTCTTTTTTAGATCGACGATGTTTTATAAAGCTTTTCATTGCCCAAGATGGGCCATGAAGAAAAAATCATGTCAAAACGACAAGATCATAATGTACAACGAGATAATTTAACTCAAACGAACAGAATAAACCGACTCAAACCACTAGATTGAACTGAAGGGAACGACTTGTTACAATTTTGATCTCCCCAGACGGGTATAATTTAGCTCTATCTACAGTCCTCTTTACACCACCAAGAACTGGTTATGGTAGTACTCATTATACCTCTCCCGCTCTTTGATGTCCTGCAATGTCACATACTAAAGTTTCATCCATGGCTTGAGCACCTCCAGATGCTCCTCATGAACTGTACCAGCACGGTAAATTATGAAATGAGATCTCTCCCTAAAAAGTCTTACGTGGTACGCTATCCACAAAAGGCAAGATATGGTTTAAAATGAAATGGGGAAGAAATTTTTAGGGTTTAAAATGTGTACAAGGGCATATTTGGTATTTTCTAGAAAAAAAAACTTGTCATGTGTCTAGCACATAATCATTTTTCGTTCAAAATTGGACAAAAAAGACCAAACTGAAAAAAAAAACATTTCCAAAGTAACAAAAAACAAAATAAATTTAGGTATTTATTTGAAATAAAAAAATTAGGATAGCGAACAAAAAAATTCTTCTTTTTTTTTTCTTTCTATTTTACTCATTCTATGTGCTCCCTAATTCTTTTAGGGAATCTAATTCATTTTGGTTGAAGAAATATGTATCAGAATTTGTTTGGAAAATGTATTTGCTTTATTCTTTTTGTTATAAAAGGAAGGGAAAACTACTGATACCTACCTAAATTTTTACCCATTTAACTGATTGCTACCCTTAAGTTTTTTTGTAACCGATACA
>JAYMTN010001250.1:0-13331 GCA_036897425.1 Erodium trifolium
TCAGATCTTACCTCGAAGGCGAGCAGCGCGCCGTGCTCCCGGAGCAACAGCCCAAATCCGAGTGAGATCCTTCTCGCGATGCTCTCGCAGAGGAGCGTGGATATGTCAAAGGAGGAGTGAGATGAAGGAGCATTCGGCGAGATGAGATCTGAAATGAAAAAAGAATTTATAAATAAAAAAACAAAAAACACTGATATTTTAAATAAAATACGAGAAATATAATGAAAGAATTAAAAAATTAAATTGATTTTTATATATAAAATCTGATTTTAAAAAATGATTTTTGAAAAAAACATGATTTTGTATAAAAAAATAATTTAACTTTTAAATAAAAACTGAACCATTATTTAATTCAATAAATAAACAAATAAGGGCATTTTGGACATTTAAAAAAAATGAACAGTAAACTGACTGAGCTGATTGACGGAAGGATTTTTTGGTTACATATTGAAACTTCAGGGTATGTATCAGTTAAAACCAAACGTAAGGGCATACATCAGTTAAATGGCCCACGTTTTGGGTAGATATCCGTAGTTTTCCCCTTTATTAATGAAGCTACGACTTATTTTTAAAAACAAATTCGATTACATTATTCGTCCGACTATGATAATGTTTGTATCATATAAAGAAGGGTAAAAATCATCCGGGTACCCTAAACGAAACACGATGTATTTTTGTTATGAGAGAAAATCATGTTTCGGTTAGGATATCCGAATAATTTTTACCCTATAAAGAAAAATCTCATATTTATTATGATATATATAGAAAGGAAGGACAGAACCATTGAAACCCGCAAGACAAGAGCGAAGAAAATGGTAACAAGCAATATAGAAGCAGTGATTAGCAGCAGAGGCAGGGGCAATTTGGGAATAAAAGAAATTAGAAACACATGTATTTTTGTGTCGTTATCATGTTTCGGACAAACTTGTATTGAGACACGGCCTATTTGCGAATGATGTTTTGTTGTCATCGATTCCGTTATTTTTGCCGCCATCTCACGGAAATTAACTGCCACTCTTCACATGTTTCCATCTCTCAATCCCTCTTCATCTTCCTCCCCAATTCTTTTTGTTCACAGGGTTTTCTCGATTTTGCTTCCAAATCAACTCGACACTCACTGACTGTCTCACTCACACACACTACAGGTAAAGCTCTGTGTTTATTTTTCTGGGCTGCTTTCTCAGCCTTGTTTGGTGCGGAGGAAAATTTTCTGGGTCCACATTTTGCTTACTTTGCTCTAATTTCTATTCCTCGATCTTGTACTGCTTAATGGGTTCTCTGTAGTTTTTACGTTTTGATGCTATTTTGGTTTGATTTCTGTGAATGATGAACACATGGGTGTGTATGTTTGGATTTACAGATTTGGAACAATGGGTTTACTAGTTTTTCCCCATTAGATGCCAACATATGTTTCCTGATTCGCACATTTTGTTTTCCCCCAAATTTATCATAATCATCATCTCATCTCACCAATTGTGAATGTATGAAATTGTTATGTATTGGCTGTGGACTTGCCAAAAATATGGGGAGTATTGCATCAAAATGGTATTATGATCGACGTAGCCTGGTTGTGAGAACTATAGATGTTTCTTCTTTTAACGGGCAATGTAGGAGGATTTTGGTACTCATTAAGGATGATTTCTACCTGTTATACTCTGAAATATAGGAATCAGGTGATATTCTTCAAGAATACAAAATGGCGGTTCTTCAAGAAATGAGGGCTTCAGCTGCCATTAATCTTCCGGGTGGACTTGGATTCCTTATGGCCTTTGCCGTGTTAAGACTACAACCAGTGAATGATAGAGTTTACTTCCCCAAATGGTACCTCAAGGGAATAAGGAACAGCCCAACCTACTCTGGAGGACAAGTAAACAAATTTGTCAACTTTGACTGCAGTACATACCTTAAGTTTTGGAAATGGATGCCCGCGGCATTGAAAATGCCAGAACCCGAGCTCATTGATCATGCAGGGATTGACTCTGCAGTGTACGTTCGGATATATCTTCTTGGGTTAGAGTCTTTCCTTTCCTTTTTACATGATTTCTCTCTCAAGATTTATTGCATTTTCCATGACATATTGTTTATTCTACGCTGATTATAGACTAATTTGATATGCAGCTTGAAAATATTTGTTCCACTGACCATGCTTGCCCTTGTGGTTTTGGTGCCGATAAATTGGACCGCGAAAGCTTTGGAAAACCTTAAAGATGTAGAATTCAGTAGTGTTGACAAACTCTCCATATCTAATGTGGAAGCGGGATCTATCAGGTCAGAAATGCTTATAGCCCTTTGCCTTGTATTCTTCTCCCATTTCTGATTTTCTTAATAACTTGTCATAGTTTGACTGTCATTTTTGTGGAGGGATATCAAGATCAATGGTTAAAGTTACTTGGGACGGAATATAAAGTTGTCAAACTTCATTTTGACCCATACAAATGCATTGTTTATTTTGCGTATTGATGGAACTTTATCAGAACGCAGTATAAAGAGTTTGACATGTAGACTACTCAGTCTTAGAATGTTAATTTTTCAGTCCTGCAATTCCTTAGTTTGGCCTTGTCAAAGATTTTAAAATTGAAATTTTCTATTTCATAGCAATATTGAATACTATCTTGTATTGCCATGACAAGTCCACTTAGGACACATGCGATACTTGTGTCGGGCTAAAATACTTCGAGTAAGTCCTCCTTATATCCTCTTTCAGGTTTTTGGCACATGTAATTATGTCATATATCTTCTTATTTTGGTCAACCTATGTGCTATATATGGAATACAAGACAATAACTACCATGAGGCTGCGATATCTGGCAGCTGAAAAGAGACGGCCAGATCAGTTCACTGTAAGTTCACTGAATCTCTTACATAATCTGTTGTTAAGTGCTTCATTATCTCATTGAAGTTATGTTGTTGTTTTATATTAAAATTTATCAAGCCTACCATCATGGTTTTGTTACAAATAATATTTATTTCACTTTGTTGTCTGAAAATCTCCTATTTTTCTTCAGGTTCTTGTAAAAAATGTCCCTCCGGATCCTGATGAGTCTACCAGTGAACATGTGGAACATTTCTTCTGTGTTAATCATCCTGATCATTATCTCCTTCATCAGGTATTCTTCTTCCAAGTCTTTGTTGATCAATCGCTCTTACTGACATCAGTATAACTTAAGTTTTTATTTTATTTTACTGGTGTAGTGTAGTGTAGTTTTGAATAGGTTTCATTCTGAACCTCTAGGTTGTATATAATGCAAATGATCTTGCTAAGTTGGTTGCAAACAAGAAAAGTTTGGAGAACTGGGCAACCTACTACAATAACAAATATGAAAGATATCCTAGCAAGAGGCCGATGACAAGAGTACATATCTTTAACACATTTTGGTTTTGTTACATTCTGAACGACATAATATTTTATAGTTGTTTGATTTGTACCATTACAATACTCCTGAACGACTCATTTCCTTGTGTATAGACTGGTTTGTTGGGTCTTGTGGGAGCTCAAGTGGACGCAATTGACTACTATAATGCTGAGATTGAGAGGTTAAGTGCAGAAGTAAGTTGTAAATAGTTAGTATACAATTGAAATGTATAAGAGTAGTTGTTTTTCTAGTATAACAGCGGTACATTGATGCAGGAGGAAAAAGAAAGAGAAAGGGTCATTAGCAATCCAAACTTCATAATTCCAGCAGCTTTTGTTTCATTCAGAACGAGATGGGCTGCAGCTGTGTGTGCACAAACTCAGCAATCAAGTAACCCCACGCTTTGGCTGACAGGATGGGCTCCCGAACCTCGCGATGTTTGTTGGGAGAATCTCTCAATACCTTATGTTGAACTCACCATCCGGAGATTGCTAATGGCTGTTGCTCAATTCTTTCTTACCTTTTTCTTTATGATTCCTATAGGATTTGTTCAGTCTCTAGCCAACATTGAGCAGATTAAGGGCATTTTTCCTTTCTTGGAGCCCATCATAGACAAGTAGATACCTGCTCATTATGCTTGATGATTTAATAATGTTTGGATTGTTGCACATTTGACTAAAAAGTTTTGGTGCAGAAAAGGTGTTACGAATGCGGTTCAAGGAATTCTTCCCGGTATTGCATTGAAGTTATTCTTAATTATTCTTCCAACTATTCTGATGATGATGTCGAAAATAGAAGGGTACCCGTCGCTCTCAGCCTTGGACAGGAGATCAGCTTCCAAGTATCATTTGTTCCTACTGGTCAATGTATTTTTTGGCAGTATTGCTGCAGGAACGGCGTTTCAGCAGCTTCGTACTTTTCTCAATAAGCCTCCTTCTGAGTATGCTGCAATTTCCTAAGAATGATTTGTCCTGAAACTCAGTAACCATTGATCTTATTTATGTGCTGTTCTTGTAGGCTTCCCAAGATTATTGGTGTGTCCATTCCTATGAAAGCCACATTCTTCATTACTTATATAATGGTTGATGGGTGGAGTGGAATTGCTGCGGAGATTCTGAGATTGGCTCCTCTAATTATATTCCACCTAAAGAACACATTTTTGGTGAAGACAGACGAGGACAGAGAGCAAGCAATGGATCCCGGTAGCTTGGACTTTCCTACATACGAGCCTCGAATACAGCTCTACTTCTTGATGGGTTTTGTGTATGCTGTTGTCACGCCCATATTACTCCCCTTCATCATTGTCTTCTTTGCCTTCGCCTATCTGGTTTTCAGGCATCAGGTAGTATTGTATCAAATCCTAAGACATCTCTTTTTGTCACAACCTGATATGCTACTCATCATTTCATTAGTTGCTTCTTCTTGTTCTTCTTCAAAGGTGATCAATGTGTATGACCAGAAGTACGAGAGCGGGGCAACTTTCTGGCCAGATGTGCAGCGCAGAATCATTATTGGTATGATAATATCTCAGCTTCTCCTCATGGGACTGTTGAGCACCAAAGGCGCTTCATATTCAACATCCGCCCTCATTGCACAGCCCATCTACATGATCTGGTTCCACATCTTCTGCAAGGGGCGTTTCGAATCAGCATTTGTCAAATTTCCTTTACAGGTTAGGTTACTCATCATCTTACTAATACTAGTACTAGTACTAGTGCTTGACTTGACAATCATCGTGTTCTGTTTACGGGGAATTTCAGGATGCAATGGTTAAGGATACTGTGGAAAAGGCCAAGGAACCGAAGCTGAACTTGAGATTGTATCTCCAGGACGCCTATGTGCATCCGGTGTTCAAGGGAAGTAGGATGAGCAAGCCTATGGTTGATGAGGAAGAGAGCAATCCACTTGTTCCTACCAGGAGGTCTTATGTCAGTAGCAGATATGTTTCAGACTCTGAGGCTCCTCCTCAACCATGATCTTCATGTCTCTTCAATGTGCATTTTTATTTTTACTAAAAATGTGTACTTTTATGGATATGCAAATTTATCAAGTAGAAATAAATTAACTAAATTTGATAATACTATATTATGAAAGTCTTGTTAAAACCCAACAAAGAAGATATTTTCTTAACAAGAGTTTAGATATTATAACATTTGAATGAAGCAGCTAAATCTAAAATAATTCAAAATAATTTTTGTGCTAATAAATCCAAAAACATGGAGGGTCCACGTCACATGTGATCCTCAAGAGCAAAACAGTCCAACGGTCATGATTGATTTAGTTGTTTCCCATCAAAATTTGCCAAACAACTTTTTTCATTTCATTTGTACCAAAACTCACAGTCCAACCTTCAGTTTCTTATTGCCTCCTTCTCATGGAACTTGGGTCAGATTGCAGTTCCCAATTGTCATGTGAGTTCAAGTTTCATCCATGTTGCTTGATTTTGTGCTTTTCTCAACTGGGTGTTACTCAATTTTCAATTTTTATTGTAGTTGTTTGATGATCAACTGATATTATTTTTGGGTTCTGATGTGGATTTTGTATGAACAAAAGGGTCTGCTCAAAAAGTGATTTTTGGCTAATTGGTGTTTGTTTGAAATTCAAGTTTGTTCTGAACTTAGATGGTTGTGTTGTGTTTTGGGTTTGAATCGAATAGCTCGTTCTCGTTGTAATCTAACTTTGGATATGAACAGCATGATCTCATAAAAATCTGTGATGATCAGTGACTTATTAATCAACACGTTGTAACTGAAGTTCCTGGTTTGATTGATAGGAATAGAATTGCATGGTTTAGTTCGAATCCATTTGAAATAAGTGCAATTTTGGTTATCAACAAACAATTTGGAAAGATTATAATGACTTGTCATGGATACATTGAAAATTTATTCTATTGACTTGCTCTAAATTTCTAATACCTTAAAACTTGCCAGGCAATCGTCCCCTCGCTGCTTGAGTTTGGCAGCAAAATATGGCAACATTTCCACCTTCACTTGCCTTAAATCTCCGGTATAGAGCTTCAGGTTCCTCTAATGTTACCCCTTTCCATATACATGGTCTTGAGAGAGTTGATGTAGAAAGAAAGCTCTTCTGTGCACAAAATATTATGAGATGTCCTCGTGGTGTCTTAGTGTTCGCTACATCACGAGCCTCTGCAGAGCTCGCAGAACAGTTGCTCACTGCTACTACAGAAGCAGATGAGCAACACAAGGCCTCAACATATGTATTCAGGCCAGAAATTGGCGGTCTGGTGAAAGTTTCTATTACAAAGGAAAATACCAAGTTTGCAGTGTGTATTGAGGTTTCTTCCTACCAGATACATAACCTTGACGATGGATTGATCCTGAGTTGGGGTGTTTACAGGAATGATTCTTCCCGTTTCGTGCACAGAGACTTTCGGAGTTCAGCTTCAAATGCCAGAGTCAAGCCTGTAGAAACCCCGTTTAAACAGACTTCTTTGGGGAACTTCATTCTTGAGCTCTACTTTCAAGTAAAGCACAACCCGTTCTATCTCTCCTTTTCGCTGAAATCTCCATCCAGTTGCTCACAAGTGAAGAGTCATACAGTTGCAAATTTTGTTGTCCCAGTTGGTTTCAGCCCAGGCTCTCCGACCCCTTTGGGGATCTCCTTCTCCAAGGATGGTTCTGTGAACTTTGCTGTTTTTGCAAATAGTGCAGAAAGTGTGCATCTTTGCTTGTACAAACAAACTTCAGCAGATGCGCCCGCTTTAGAGCTTGATCTGGATCCTTACATCAATCGGTCTGGTGACACTTGGCATGCCTCAATCCGAAATGCCTCAGCTTTTTCCAGCTACGGGTTTCGTTGCAGGGGAGATAGACATAACACAGCACACATTCTCTTGGATCCTTATGCTAAACTTGTCACACATGTTGGTCCTGGTTTGGCTCTGGGACAATTGTGGAAGGAGCCTCCTTTCGACTGGACAGGTGATGTTCGTCCCAACTTACCCATCGAGAAACTGATGGTGTATAGGCTGAATGTGACGGGTTTTACCAAGCACAAATCCAGCAAGCTTCCTTGTGATATAGCAGGGACCTTCTCTGGTGTGACTGAGAAACTGCATTACCTTGAAGATCTTGGGATCAATGCTGTACTGTTAGAACCAATATTCCAATTTGACGAGGAGAAAGGACCATATTATCCTTTCCATTTCTTCTCTCCTATGAGCATATACGGGCCTTCTGGTGGATCCATCCCTGCTATCAACTCCATGAAGGAGATGGTAAAGAAACTGCATGCCAATAACATAGAGGTTCTTCTTGAAATTGTGTTCAGGCATATTCAAGGAATCCATGACTTGTCTTATAATGTGAAAGGAGATGTTGATGATGAAGAAGCCTCAAGTTGTAACCATCCCATTGTGCAGAGACTGATTTTGGATAGTCTTCGGTATTGGGTGACTGAGTACCACATAGATGGTTTCTGTTTCATGGATGCTTCCTCTTTGTTGCGAGGGCCTAAAGGTGAGTACTTGCTTCGCCCTCCACTCGTTGAAGCCATTTCCTTTGATCCAATACTCGCAAAATCCAAGATGGTTGCAGATTTCTGGGATCCACATGAACTGATGGAGAAACAAGCCCGCTTTCCTCACTGGAAGAGATGGGCAGAAATGAACAGGAGCTTCTGTGTTGACGTGAGGAACTTTATGAGGGGTGAAGCTCTTGTGACTGTGAGTGACCTTGCAACTCGGCTTTGTGGGAGTGGAGACATTTTCTCAGATGGGCGAGGGCCTGCCTTCTCTTTCAATTTCATCGCCAGCAACTTTGGCCTCCCTCTCATGGACTTGGTGAGCTATAACAGCAGCAAGATGGCTTCAGAGAATAAGCCTGCTGTTCTTGAGACAAGGCTTAGGCAAGTTCGTAACTTTCTGTTTGTATTGTATGTTTCGTTGGGTGTTCCTGTACTAAACATGGGAGATGAGTGTGGCCAATCTTCTGGGGGGTCACTTGACAGCAAACCTTTAGACTGGAAAGCTCGTAAATCTGGTTTTGGGCTTCAGATCACACAGTTCATCTCGTTTCTAACTTCACTTAGAGTGCGGAGAAGTGACCTTCTTCAAAAGAGGAACTTCTTGGATCAAGACAGCATTCACTGGCATGGAAGTAACCAGTCAGCACCAAGATGGCAAGACCCCAATTGCAAATTCCTTGCCATGACATTGAAGGCTGATGCAGCGGAAAGTCAAGGAAGCAACAGAGCTTCGGATATAAGGAGTGATCTTTTCATAGCCTTCAATGCAGGTGATCATGCTGAGACTGTGATTCTGCCTCAGCTTCAGGAGGGAATGGCATGGTGCAGATTGGTTGATACAGCTCTTCCCTTCCCGAGGTTTTTCTCAACCGATGGTGAGCTGATGGCAGAGCAAATGGGGGAATTTGTCACTCCCTATGAAGTTAAGGCTCATAGTTGCGCTCTCTTTGAAGCCATCAGCTGTAGTGATTGAACACTCTTCCTCCATAGCCAAGGTTGTAAATAAGAACAAAAGAACAAAAGGGTTAGTTCATATGTTGTATAATAAGTGCTGTAATAATGGTTTGCACTTTGTAGTGTGTAGCAAACCTGATCTTAGGCCATGTGTATGTCCATCGGGCTTGTTTGAATAACATCCTTTTTAACCTTTTACGTTTCTGCTACTGTGGATGATAAATTTTCCTAGCAAATATAGAACTCGTGAATATAGGGGATTCAACTCCTAATTTTATATCGAATTGTGGGCACAACATACAAGCATTCATCCACAATTCTGCAATGTCCAAAACTATTGTGGCTATGTCTCTCTCTATCTCACAGACACACAGTGACAGTACAACTACCATTCCAAATTAACAGCAAGTTCTAGCAGAGCTTCTACTTGTCTTATAGCTTGTTTTTTCTCCTGCTGCTTCAACCTGCTCGCTACAGATTCGGGATCAAACCCTTGCGCGCTTGTTGCTTTGCTTTGCTCAGCCCGAACCTCTTCCAATAACGCAGCAACCTCTGTGACAAAATCTCCCCTAAACAGAATATCATCTTCTTCATCATCTTCAAGTGGTGGTGGTATTGGGCCTTCATGCTGATGTAAGGAAATAGTTAGACATTGCGAGTGCCCCATTTCATTCATGTACATAAATGAAGCATGTAAGACATTGCATACACAGTTCAAATCATAAACCGCTATTTGCAGCATACCTTATCAATGTCAAATCCTGGGGGAACCAGAAGGCTAAAGGGGTCCTCCCGAGGAAAGGTTTCAACCATGCGCTTCTTGCATTCCTTTAGCCATTCATCATCATTAAACCCGTCATGCATGATCAACATATCATTGAGCAGTCTCATGGCAGGAGAAGCCTCTCGTTTTAGAATCTCGGTCTAAAGAGTTAAGAGGGAATATTAGATCTTTGTCCATTTTACATAACAAAGCAAATGAAAAGAAACAAACTATTGAGTACATATTGACAAGATTTTGTGAGTTGTTGAGAAACATATCGTTAGACAGCCTTACTCTATGTCTTTAAAAAATCGTAAGTAATTATTTCAGCAACGAAGAGCAATGTGTACCTCAACCCTCCTGTATAAGAGATCGAGACTTCTAGTAGCATCTTTTTCTTCCTGAAAGAGAGATTTGAAGATAAGGCATAATCAATCTTACTCAAAGGTCTCTGTCAATGCTGAGGAAAATAAAAAGAAACGCAACAAAAACGTAGGCATTGCAGTTGCATAAAAGCTGTCTAAATTTACACAACAACGAATATGCCAAGGAATTGCAAGAACACTAAAACTCTTAACTTACATCACGACGAGCGAGATCAAGGCGATTCCAGATAACCATAAGAACAAGTTCAGTTAGTTCTCCTTTTTCTGCAGCTTCCTCAATTTTCTGCATGAATGAAGTTAAAAAGTTGCAATCAAAGTTTTGTTTTACTAACCGAGCCATGGCATATAAAAAAGTAGGAAAATAAAATAGGACCAGTGTTCAGAACTGTAGTTAAAATATTCATGTAATCTCAAAGCCTGAATCACTGGAAAAAAATTCAAAAAATTGTAGTATAATTTTTACTCATAAGCTAATAATTACCTCTTCTATTTCTTCTTCAGCTCTAAGAAAACTTGAAACCAATCTCCTTGCTTTTCTGACATCCTCTTCTGGAAATCCTTTCAACCGCAAACCAATTTCACGATATTGTGCAACCTTTCTTTCTTCTTCTTCATCTTCCTCTCGACGTTGGCGCTCCAATTCCTTTGTCTTTTCACGCTGTCTAGCTTGCCATTCCTAACATAAAGAAGGTTAATAACATTATTTGATAAAAACATCACAAATTTATCTCAGCTAGGATTCAATTTGGATCCAGGTTTCATATCCTTTAATATCTTCAGTCCGAACATAAGCCAAGCATGCATATTTCATCAAACCAAATGAACTGATACATCAAATTCAGTTATGAATTAATTTGTGATAGTTGCCAGAATGTATCATGAATAAGCAAAGAGTAAAGAAAACATCGAACCCAAGATAACTTATCAAATTGGATTCCTGACAAATTAATAGGCGCTACAACTTTATATCTTTTGCTGGTTCAGCTTGTCCAACACTCCAAATTCAACTCCCAAATTCAATCCTATGGAAAAGTGATCAATTTGATTTGGAAGCAAGATTTCCAAATTCACTGAAAGAGTCACCAGCTCATGACATACAAGAAAAAACTTCTAAATGAAACCCAAAACAGTCCATTTGAGAGACTCTTTTCCCAACAAGTATATAGAAACAAACAATAAAATATCAAAATATATTATTTATAGCAGAGAAGGCCACAAATCAATGGGGAATCAGTACCCAATAGCAAAGCTAGCAACTTTAGAAGAGAGAAACAAATATTGAAGCTGAAAGAAGTAGCTTTAGTCCAAATCAACACAAGAAGAAGCTGAAAGAAGCAATAAAACTTGAAGAAGAAAAATACTGATAGAGACATACATCATCATAATACTCCTTGGGAAGCCCCTCTACGAGGGGCTCTTGTTCCTTGGTCGTGCACCTCCTCACAACTGGTCGCGGTAAGTGAAAATTAGAGAAAATGAAAGAACAAATCAGTAAAAACAGACAATTTATGAAAAAACAGTAGAGAAAGGGTATGTTCCAACAGTGATGAGGAACAGAACAAACCAGGTGGGTAGTTGGTGCTGAAAGGGGAAGAGGGAAATAAGCATAAAGGGATTGGAAACCTCGTAATTGCAAGGCTAGAAAAAGAAGAAGATGGTGTGGCTGTGACGGTGCTCGGCGCCCATATCTGCCTCAAGCTCAGCACCTTCATCATAGCTTCCATTATCGCTCCCCTGACCCCTCTAAAACCTCCCACAACACTGAAGAAGTTTTAAGAGTGTTATTTCCTCCCTTTGGGCATTTCGTCCATTTTTATTTATTGTTGAAGCCCCCTTTTTTATTATCTTCTACGAAAAAAAGGTTAAATATTTTTGGAATCCTTTCGATCAACCGATCTCAAATTCTTATGTGTTTAAAGATGACGAATTTAGTATCTTTTTGTTCGGCTCAAATTTTTTTCCGGTTTAGATTAAAAAACTAACATAATATTCTATTCAGTTACTTATGTGCAATAAAAAAAAGAATGAAATACGATTTTATTCTTACACATTTTAATCTTGTGTATTTTTAAGTAAAAATTATTATTCTACTTTAATTTAATAATAAATAAAATTTCAAAACAATTATAACATTGATTAAATAAAAAGAATAAAAACTTAATTACATCTTCCAAAACCTAATCCATCTACACAAATCCTCCTCAACTTCTCTGCCTCTCTCACGTTCTCCATTTATACCTCGCTAGAGAACCTACATCTTGACGGCTACGAGGCAAAACCCCCTCCTGTAAGAACTCCGGAAAGTCAATCGTCGGTGGCGCGGCGCGGACCGTAGGTCGTGCCGGGCCGGTATGCCATACGGTCCGTATGGCTCACCGGATGACGGATCAGACTTGGATTTAAGGGTTTTTTGGACTTTTCCCTTGTAGGTTAAAGGCTACACTTGAGCCATTCTCTGCACATTTCCCAAGGTGGCCAAAAATTGCAAGAGTGAGAGAGAGAAGAGCTCTCTTGAAGAAGAAGAGAAGAAGAAAAGGAAAAACCCCAACCCTCCTTTGATTCTCCTACCATTCCCACTTGTTTTCATCATCTCCTTCATCCTCTCATCCTTTCTCAAGGTAAGAACTCTAGCTCTCTTCCTTTTGATGAACTTTGAATAGTGGGTGTTGAGGGTTTAGGGAGAAACAAGGTTGAATTGTGTTGGGAAGCTTGAATCCATGTTATTTTGGAGTAGAAATGGAGGAGTGTGGAGGATTTGTGAAGAAATTGAAGAAACCCTATGTTGGGTTGAGAAAATTGATGAGTTAGAAGCTTGTGTATGTTATTGATGGTTGTTTTTGGATGATTTTGGAGCTGGGTATGGAGGTTTTGAGCTGAATCCATGGAGTTTTCGGGTTGTAAGGGGTTTTTGCCGAAGGTAGAAGAAGGGAGGAGCATACCTGGGTTCCGGGCCGGAGAAAGGTACTCCCCATGCATCGTACCGGGCCGGAATGAGACCCTCTCCGTGCCTCAGACCGGGCCGGAGAGAGGTACTCTCCGTATCTCGTACCGGGCCGGAGAGAGACCCTCTTCGTGCCCCAAACCGTGTCGATGAGCAGAACAGCCCGTAGGCCTTACCAGAGCGCGAAAGACTTGACCTTTGAGGGTTTTAACTTAGAGTTGTTTCCTTTAACTGTCGTTGCTGGTTTCTGAAACTCGTGTAAGTTGTTAACCTAGATTCCGACTTTGTTCGTGGAGAAGGAAGGAACTAGCGAGGTCGTCAGCATCTTAGTTGGATAGCTTTTGAGGTAGGGAAAAGTAGCGAATACCAGTTTAATTGCGGAAAGTTACTAGTAATTGCATGTAGGATAATAATAACCGGAAAACTTGTAGTATCACATGTAGGAT
>JAYMTN010001251.1:0-13324 GCA_036897425.1 Erodium trifolium
CTCCCCCAACGGTTCGGCTCGGTTTTGGCGGCTCGCTAGACTCGGGACTCAATCCGACCCGACCCGGTGTACATGCTCTAAGGCAAGTAAGAAGAGAGACTTACCTAGTGTTTCATTGAGAAACACAATTTATGATTTATGGCGCAATATCGATAACCCTTCATAGCCCTCGACGAGGAAACAATAAAGCGACTACACGACATAACCCTAGAGGACATTGGACCATCCCCTCAACTATACAATTTGATTTGATAAAATGTTCAACTATTGATGATACTTTTTTGTTCCACTAAAAACATTATAACATCGATAAATATGTACAAACCGTAAATTAAAGACACTCTTCACAATTAGCTCAAAAATATATTTGTTTAGTTAATTATTGAAAGCGAACACCATACAATATTGAACGGAGCTGCCGTTCAGGGTTAGGGCAGCTCAGTTAACGCCGTCAGTCCCCTCGTCACAGTCAGAGATGCAATTATGCAAAGAATAGCTACGAGTATTTTTTCGGTACACACTACATAAAGACACACGGTCTTGGCGCTCTCTCTCTCATCTGGAGTTTATGCTTCTCGTGTCTTTCAGGTACTGCCATATCTCTCGATCATCCACAACTCGACCTAGCTTCTTCATCAATTCACCTATTCATTCGAACACACACGGCCACGTCGATATCTCCCGTCTTTATTCCTTTTTTGTTTGGAGTTTGATTTAATTTACAGATTACCTCTAGTTTAGGGTTTAATCGCATTTGAAATTGATGCTCTTTTTGGGATCTGGGGTTCTAACGCTCGGCATTTGTAGTCTTTTCCTCATGAGTTGTTTGGTTGTTGATTAACCGAGGAAAAGGAAAGAAGATTCTGAAACTGATTGATACCGAGTTTGTTAGTCTCGGAAGTGATTTTTTTACTCACCTGAACCCTAAATCGGCACTGAAAAGCCATTTCTTTCGCCTTTAGGTTCACTTTCTCAGCAACCAAACAGGAGGTTAGTTCTGAAAAGGGGGATGATTTTGCCTGCATTGCTGATGTTGTAATTTGACCGTATGTATTATTCGTTTGAAAAAAAGGCTATTCCTTTGCATGAATTGTTTACTCGTTTTGTTTGATCAAATTCAAAGGTGGTTGTTTTGTTTACCATTTTAGTTACTAGAAGTATAAACCATATTCACTTTCTGATCAGCTATCACATGCATTTAGATTCATGTTAAGAAGATTCTGATATTCATGTTATTGTAAGGCATTTATAATTGTATCTCTTTGATTCCACTAGTTCTGGGTTTTTGATGGAAATATGTCATCTATATGCATACACTTACATCTCCATTGTATTAGGTGGATCGCCTTTTAAGTCAAGATGGGCTTTGATAACGAGTGCATATTGAACATTCAATCTCTAGCTGGGGAGTATTTCTGTCCTGTTTGTCGGTTGCTCGTCTACCCAAATGAAGCAATACAATCACAATGCACTCATCTATACTGCAAGCCATGCTTAACGTATGTTGTAAGCACAACCAGGTCATGTCCTTATGATGGCTATCTAGTGACGGAAGCAGATGCTAAGGTTTTTCCTTGATCACTCGCCCATTTTTTTTTTCTTTTTTGCTCAGTGATTATCTGTGCTATAACCTTTCATTACAGCCTCTTCTGGAATCAAATAAAGCACTAGCAGATACCATTGGGAAAATAGAAGTTCACTGTCTCTATCATAGGAGTGGATGCACATGGCAAGGTCCTCTATCTGAGTGTACATCCCATTGTTCTGGGTGTGCCTTTGGAAATTCTCCTGTAGTATGCAATAGATGTGGAATACAAATTGTGCATCGTGAAGTACAAGAACATGCCCAAAATTGTCCCGTGAGTACAAGCAGGCATTTTCTCTTTCTGAATATGGTTCTTTGTTTTTTTTTTGGTTAAGCTAATGCATATTTATATTGTTTATTGACAGGGAGTACAGTCTCAAGCAACACAGGCAGGTGGTGTTCAGGATGCTACAGTTACAGGCACATCAGCTGCAACTGACCAGAATCAGACTGATACTCAAGCAGGGGCAATGGCTTCTCAAGCCCAAACACTACAAGCTACTGCCACTGTTCCACCTGGGCAAGTTGGAAATCAACAAGCAAATCCTAATCCTCAGGCTCCTGTGTATGCTCCTGATCAATGGTATCAGCAGCAGCAGCAATATCAACAATACTACCAGCAGTTTCCTGGATATGACCCGTACCAACAGCAGTATCAGATGTATTACCCCTATCAACAACAGGCGGCTCCACAGTATCAACAGCAGCAATTGCAGACTCATCCTCCTCAACCGGGACAGCAGCAACCACCAATGCAAGCTCAACCACCTCCAGCCCAATCACAGCCACTTGCACAGGCTCCCACATCTGTTTTACCTCAGAACCAAGTACAAGCCAACCCACCGCAGCAAAATCATCATGCAGTGCAACCACCTCCTCAAATCCAATCTCAGGCACCCCCACAACTCCATGGCCATCCACACCCTCATCCATATCCCCAAGCTCAGCCAAATCAACAACCTCAACATATTCAGCCTCATCCACAACATCCACAAATGCCACAGTATCAACAGACCCATCCTCAGATGCAACATCCACAAAGCCAGCCTCCACGTTATCCTGCTCCCCAACCCCAACCTCATCCACAGGCCCAGCCACCAGTGCAGCTCCAAAACCATCCCCAGTCTCAACCTCAACTCCACCAGCTTCCAGCACAGAATCCATCTGGCCATGCAATAACTGGTCATCACTCATATTCACAACCTCACCTTCAGCAGCAAATGCAACCAGGAGCTCCAAATCAGCATTCAATGCACATGCAGTCACAGGCTGGGCCTTATCATCCGTCTCAACATCCTGCCCAAATGCAGAGTCAGTTCAGTCAACAACCTCCTCAGATGCGCCCACCCCTTTCTCACACTCCATTCCCGAATGTTCCAACTGCACAGCAGCAGCCAATTCACCCTCATGCTCAGCAATCAGGACATGCTGTCCACCAGCGCCCCGTTATGCAGCCGGTTCAACAACCTATGCCTCAGCAGTATGTGCAGCAGCCACAGCCTTTTGTAGGGCAGCCATCTGTTTCAGCTCAGAATCAACTAAATCAGCAAGGTCCATTTGCACAGCAGCAGTTGCCTATGCAGTCTCAGATACGGCCTCAGGCTCCAGCTCAACCATTGCATGCCTATCCTCAGACACCTCAGAATGTTGCAATGCCACATGGCATGCACTCTCATCAATCTCACTTTGCTGGAGGAAGGCCTACGATACCTAATGAAGGTGTACAATCTCAATCATATGCACAATCTGCTGGCGTTCATGTTAGGCCTACACAGCAAAATACAAACCAATCTTCTGCTAGTCAGGTGAAAATAACTACTGAACAGTTGAAACTAACAGCATCAGCTGATCAAGAATCTAAATCACCTGGTCAGCTAATGGCTAAAAAAGATACAAATGAATTTGATGGAAGCTCTAATCCCAAAGTTGATGGAGAGGAGAAAATACCTCTGAAGTCTGAAACTGACGAGGCTAAATTTGCAAGTCAAGTTGATGAAAAGACGAGGCCTGAGACTGCTGCCAAGGAGGTTCAAGAGTCTACAAGGACAGTGGGTATAGATGTGGACCCAAATCAGTTGGAAAACAGAGAACCTGTCATTAAGCAAGAGGTGAAGGAAGAGGGCAGTCAGAATAATTTGGAGCGACCAAGTAATGGAAAATCTGGTGAAGTTATGGCTATGGAGCATACTGGTTTTGAGAACAATGATCTCAAGGATGGCTATGGGTTGAAAAATTCTTCTTCTTTGCAAGCAGCTGATCCTCCTAGAGAACAGCATGAGAAGTTGCCTCTGGGTACTCAAGGTCCTGGACTGGATGAATATAGAGAATTCCCTCCACCTGACCAGGGAAGGCATCTACCATCATTTCAACAGCAGAGGCCTGGTGCTCCTGTTTTACATTTTCCCTCATCCCAACATTACGCAGCAGCGCCTGGACATGCCTCCAATCAGTATAGGCCTCAGGGCTCTTTCCCTGGTACTGAGGTTCCACCCGGCTCCACAACATCTTTTGGGAGAGGTCCAAGTCAATATGGTCCTCCTCATAGGCCTCATATGCACCCTTCCCACCCAGGGGCCCTCAGACCTTCTCAAGGTGATCCTTTCATGGGACCACCACCTAATATATCGGAATTTGATTCACATTCTGGGATGATGGCAAAACTGGCTCCACATGGTCAGAAACATCCTGCTCATTTTGAACAGGGTGCACCTGGGGTCCACTCTAATATGACTAGAAATAATGGGGCTCCAGGCCTTGATTCATCGCTGCCACCCGGTTTGCGGGATGAAAGGTTTAAGCCTCCGGCAGACCCTAGCAGACGAATTATGGATCATGGAGAGTTTGAGGATGGAAAACGATTTCCAAGGCATTCTTTTGATGCTGAGCCAAAGTCGGGGAGTTACTTCTCTTCTTCGAGGCCTCTTGATATGGGTTCCATAATGAGATCAGATTCCACTCGTGGTCATCCAGATTTTCTTGGGCCTGTTCCTGGATATGGTGGGCATCATATGGATGGGTTGGCTCCTAGGAGTCCGCCCAGAGATTATCCTGGTATTCCCGGTAGCCGCCCTGGCATAGATGAAGTTGATGGCAGAGTTTTACATCGATTTGGTGATCCCTACCATGAAGGCAGGTTCCGTGGTTTGCCAGGCGGTATGCATAGGGGTGAATTTGAGGGTCCTGGTAACTCACGAATGGGTGAACACCTGAGGGGTGGGGATTTAATTGATAGGAGTTTTCTGCCTAGCCATTTACGAAGGGGTGAGCATTTTGGCCCTCGTCATATGTTGGAAGATCCAGCCGGTTACAATCCCTTTCCTGGTCATGCGCAGAGGGGAGAACTGGGTGCACCTGGTGTTAACTTCCCTCACCATTTGCCTCCTAGCAAATCATTCGGAGGTGGCAGGCCAAATCAGCGGCTTGGTGAACCTGGGTTCCGGAGCAGCTTCTCTCTCCAAGGATATCCACATGATGGTGGAATGTTTACGGTAGTACTGATCTCCAGCTCCAGTTACATATAGACGTTGCTCGTTGTTCCTCTTTTGTACTTGACTTATTTAGTTTTTGTTGCTAATACTATACCTGCATAGTGGGTAATAGTTCTTAATTAATTGATCAATCATTGTTAATTTAACTCAATTGTTATTTCAGGGTGACATGGATTCTTTTGATAATTTAAGAAAGAGAAAGCCAGCAAGCATGGGTTGGTGCCGCATCTGTAAAGTTGACTGTGAAACTGTAGAAGGTCTGGATCTACATGCACAAACAAGGGAGCACCAACGCATGGCCATGGATATGGTCCTGACTATCAAGCAGAATGCAAAGAAACAGAACAGGTAAGTATGTTTTAGGCTTTTAGCTTTATGCTTTTACCAATTGCTACACTCAATTTGTTTACTGATTAGGTTTATTTGGAATATATCTAAATTACCTGCTTTCCCCCCCTTTTTTTCTTTGTTATTGTAGGGTTTCTAGAGATCCTTCCTCGTTTGAAGATGCAACCATGTCCAGGAATGCCAATTTTGGGAGCCGTGGAAATAGGCATTGAGTCAGGTTGCTGTTCTAAGTGGAGGACATCTCGTCAAGTGCTGATCTGGACCGGATTTATTTCTTTTGGTATTTTTTTGCGTGCACTCAGAGATATAGGTGATTCTGCCATGTCTCTTTTCTTGTCCAGGGTGGTTTATGCTAGTTTTGTCATTTCAGGTTGCCTGCGTTAGGGAAGATGGTTTTTTTGGAACTCAAGTTCAGTAGCAGTTAAGTCTGTTGGTTTTATTTATTCTGGAATCTATATTTTAGCACTGGATTAGTTGTCTTCAGTAATAGTATTATCTAGCTATAAGTAATTTTATGCTACCAGTCGTTATGCATGTGGTACTTACATGAGTTTATGAATATTGGATTTATGGTTTAGCTTTATCAGGTATACCTCTTAAATTATTAAATATAACATATTAAATCAGCTCAATGCCATAATATGATTACTTAAGTTCATTTGAGAGTTCTAATTGGGTTTATACATATATAAATGTAGACACATTGCTCAACGTTATGGGTCTGGTAAAATCCAATATGTTAGTAATTTTGTCCTGGTGATGTGCTTGTGGAGTCAAGTTAAGGTCATACACTGAAGACATTTCTGTTGCTCACTGAGTCACTGGCACTCTTAGGGAACTTAGTTTCATCATATTTGGAAGATGCTAGTGCTTGGAGAATATGCTTATCCTTCTATATGAAATTTAGGGTAAAGTGAACTTTCTCAAATGCAATGGGTGTGATTTTGTAAGAGCGAAAGTATAACTTCGTGAAGGTATTAATTAATTGTAATTAAGAATTAAGGGAATTAATTGTCTAGTAAACAGCTATATACTTAGTTGGAATCTGTTGGGTGTATAAGACATAACTTGAGTGGACTGGAAATCAGTTGTTGATCTTTCCAAGTTTTTCATCAAATTGTTAGTAATTTGATGCTTTAGTAGTTGCCTCAAATTACTGAAGTTCCGAAATATATAATTACAGCCTGTCCTCAGCATGGGCACCAAGGAAATCACATTAATATTTAATATTAATGATCTCGTGACTAGAGCCTTTTATTTCCTTCATCTTTTTTCCTTCAAGTCTCTTATGAAAATGTTTCTGTGCTATCTAAGTTGCAATAACTTTCTACTTTTCAGTTGTAACTGGAGGGTTCAGTTACTATTTATCGATTATGCTTGATTATTGTCTATATTGTAACATCAATTAATTTGATATCCTGAATAACACAATTATGTACATTATAGCTAATTCTGAACTTAGGAGGTTGAGGGACACTAGTAAAACATTGTCTGATACATCTGTATTAACCGTTAAGATTATTCAAGGGCTATATTTGCCATGATATTTTTGTGTAGTTGACTTAATTGACTGTAGTTGAAGATGCAAATTACTATAATAAAAGGTTTACATTGAAACTTGGATTATCCATACATGTAATTGTTTAATTCTTTATATTCCCTGTAGACTGACGGACTGAGCACCCTATCTTTTGGGCATATTGGATAGTGGAAGTACTGAAAAGACCATTGAGGTTGAACCTGGGATTATCTAGGGTTGTATAACATTGTATATGTATATTTGGATTATTACCTTCATCAGTTTGATGTGTTTTGGGGGGATACACATAATTGTGCCTGCCACTTCAGTCCATGGGGCGGATATTATTGCCATAAAGTCATACTATAAAGCTGTATGTCGTGGATTAAAACCTATTCAATCTGCCTAATAGTGTCAAGAAGGATGCAGTGAGTCACATTGCATAAATTAGGTTATTATTGTATCAAACTATATTACATGAAACTAGTTCAGCAGCTGATTAATAATTGCTCTCATTTTTTACCATTCTTCTATTTCCTCTGCTACTTGACATATCTTAAGGCCGACTCTTCAATACTTTTGCCATTTGCTAAAGCTTAGGGGATGTTGTTTAGAGATTATTCTTTTTTATGGTCAACTTTTCTATCTTGATTTGATAATACATCTTTTCAAATTGACTTGTTTTTTCCGGCGAAGCAGACAAGAAAAAAGCTAAAGTACAGTGGAAAGGTTTTCAATCCTCTTTTGTTGATGTGGTAAGATTGTTCGTTGTATGGATCTTGATAGCTCTAAGTTTCTTCTGATTATTAGTTTTCTGAAGTTATCGGGTGTTGAAGGATTTAACAATCTTCTGCCTCATTGCTTGACTTAGATTTCATTTTGAGTAAGTGCCTAAATTGATTCTTCTTTAAAGTATGATAGGAAAATTTGACTAGGTTTGTGCTGAAGATGTGGTTTCCCTACCAACTCTCTATACTTTATAGAGGGCAGTAGATTGGTGTTCGCTCTACATGTTTTGGTGCAGAGTTATTTTTAGTGCTTTCGACATTGTAGTAGACTTGGATTTGGAGTATGTTTAATGTTATACAATTAGGAAACTAACTGTCCAGTTAACCTCATTAAATAAACAGATCTTACAATAGGCTGTTATCCTAGGGTTTCAAATTTCCAGAGGAGGCTCTAGCAAAGAATCCTGATTTTTATAGAAATGGCAAAAATGGGAGGATCAGTAGGTATTCGTCAGTAGGATATAATACTTGAAATTTCCACCAAATATCATATTTCATTTTGTGGTTTGTGTTCGAACTTTTACATTGGAAAGGACTTGGATAAAATACTCTAGAGAGACTCGAAATTCAAGAAAGGACTCTGTCCCCTAGGTTCTTAGAAACTATTGGAAGAAACCATCCCAGAGTTAAAAATATCAAAATGTCGCTATCATCCATAAAAGTTCACAGCTGGCTACTAAGTAAAAAAAGGACTCATAGATGCAGTAAAGATAATTATGTAACACCATAAACTCATAGTGACATGCCCCTTACAGCATCATTATAAATATATTCATATATTGTTTATTTTTTACCTAAAAGTATAACATTATGGATAGAAATTCATCAGGAGGTCGTATGAACATAAGTATATTATCAAATACTAATTTTGAAACAATAGTCTTGCTTATGATACTAGTTTTGGTTAACTAATCTGATCAATGAAGTCAACTTATTGTCAGACAAAATGGATTGCACTATGTCAAAAGCATAAGCTATTAGGTGGGGTATCTAAATAGGACACAACAACCTAATTTCTCCTAATTGATTCCCTAATATATAATTCTCTATTCTATGCTTTCTTATTCTCTACACACCATTCTATTCGTTAGACAAGTTGAAGAAGAAAACTTGCCCTCCTGAAGCTGACTCCTTACATTCTATACTGATATATATCTAAAATAAATTTTATTGTAGACGTGACTAGTAGTATGTGATAAATGGCTTAGTGCTAAGGACCCTTTAGTCATTTAGTCATTTGTCATGGTTTGAGGAATTTAGTATTAGTGTTATTTTGAATCCACCTGTTTCTAGCAATCGGAGTAATGCACAACTCTAGATAGCTTATAAATTTGCGGTTGCGAGATGAACCAAAGTCAGTTCTCGGTTATTTTCATAATAAGCTGATTAAGTGTGATTAGTGTTTGCACATTAGATGTTTAATGTTTTGCATCTCACATTTTCAGCTTTTTATTGAATTTGATCTATTTCCTGATCTTAGTAATTTATTTAAAATCTCAAAGCAATTGGATATTCCTGGGTAATTCTAGGGATGTTTCAGACTTGAACTCACAACTTGTAGCAGTAAGCCATAACATCAGAATTTGACAAGTCTTACACCCTTTTGTGTCTTGCCTGTCGTATATTAGTCGTGACTATGAGTCTTAAATGAGAAATGGCACTAGCTCTGATATTTGAATGCATATTCCTCTCAAAGTTGACAATTTTGCCTTTTCCTCAGCTTTGTGAGTTGTAGTGTAGCAGTGTAGACAATTTTGCCTTTTCCTCAGCTTTGTGAGTTGTAGTGTAGCAGTGTTGATTGAAAATCTACAAGCAAAGTTGCATTAGACTTAGAACTATCCCTTTTCAGGTCCTACCTATGAGATATGTTGAGTTTTTATACTTGAAGATGTTGGTCATTTTGCCATGATTTGAAGAGCTAACAGAGCTAACACTTGTTGGAGTGTCCTTGTGTATTTTGATGCAGTGATTTGGTTTCACATGGATGCTTGCTGCTCACCAATGTTAAACTTCAATATATTTGTTTGATAGATTTATGGATGTGTTTGTGTTAATGACCTTTAATTTGTTAGAAATTAATAAAACTATATTTATATTGCATGTGCCCGTTTACACCCCCCAAACTTTTTTCATCCTCTTTGCATGAATGAAATTTGATTGTATAATAGTTTTGGTGCGAAGTTTTGTTTATTTCATATAATGCATTTCTACTATTTTAATAGAATTCATAATATATTTTGGTACTTTCAAGGCAAATTTTATAAAAAAATTAATGAATCCTTTTACGCACTCAATTAACTTGCAAATCCAGGCCAGATTGTGGAAGGTATGGAAGGCTTAAATTCGAAATACATATTTCAGAATTGGAAGCATTTGAATAAAAATGTCTATTTTACAGTTGATACCTAGGGGTAATTACATAAGCGCTCTTATCCACAATACTATTTTACAGATTGGGTAGCTTTAAATTTGTTTCAAAGGTTTTAAAATAAAAAATCTAGAACCTTTATCTCTTTTAAAAGAATATATACAGAAGATAAAAGTTCTGGATGATTTATGTTTTACTTGATTATTTTTTAGAAATTTCAAGTTTAAAATTGTTATGTTGAAATAAACTTACAAAAATGCAACGAAAAAAAAAAAACAGGGTTAAGACATTTTTTCATATTTATTAAAAAAGCACTACAACGTGTAAAAAGTGAATACTTCTAAGTACCTTTTGCAATTATCTCTAATTTGATTCTTTTTATGTATTAAATTATCTCTGTTTCCAATTTATTCTCATAAATAAAATAATAATGTCATCACTAAAACCCTAATGGATTATTGGATTATACATGATGAACCGATATCCCGTCCAATTTGATATGGAACCGAACCTCATGTTTCATACTAGTGAAAATTTCATCTAACTGCGCTTAACTATATCCATTTTCCATTTAACTACACTTACCTATAAAATTCGTCTGGACAGTACCAAATTTTCCAAAGGTTTCATTTCCAATAATTCTTCGACTGAAAAATGATCATGTGTAGTACACATACCCATATTTTTTTAGAATGACCAAAACACCCTTAAAGAAAAAAACCTAAATCTTATTCTCTTCTCTCTCTATTTCTTCCTCTTATCATGCGTCATTTGTGGTTCTCTAAGCCCCGATACTAAATCGCTTCATCGAAGAGAAGATGAAGCCGTTGGTGGGAGAGGTGGTGTCAAACAAGATGAAGAAGAGTATACTCGCAGGAAAATGTTGCGAGTAAAGTTAGGAAATAGACAAACGACATGAAAATGCCAGGGTTCAAGGCTTTTGTTTGCAATCTCTCCTTTCACACTTCAGAATTTTGGTTGGAGAATAACTTTGGAAGATTCGAGTTGGTGAAAAGGTTTTGATGTTCAGGAAGCCAAATTTAAGGGAAAATATTTCGGTTTTGTAGAATTCAAGACCCCAGACTATTTAAGGCTGCAATTTCAAAGCTCAAGAGACGCGGATTAGAGTTTATACTCTCTTCGTAGCAGAAGCCTGGTTAGGTGAGTATAAACTCTCTTTGTTCTAGGTCATAGGATTTTTGGGGAATAGTCCAAAACTGATCCGTAAGACAAAAAGAAATGCAGAATTTTGAGCATGTACATCGTTAAGTTTTTAATTTGGGGTTCAGATTCATAAAAAATGAATTGGAATCCGTGCTGATGAATCCTTGAATTAAAATATGCTGAATTCCACATCGTGGGTTTTTATGCAGAATTCACTATGAATTTTTTGTCTACTGACTGGATAATTAATATTGTTTTGCTGAATTTTTTAAATACCGAATTAAAACAGTAAATACTAATGAAAATATATATTAAATGAAAAAATAAAAAAATAAAAAAAACTAAATTAGTTATTCTATATTAAAATTAAATAAATCTTTAATTTTACAACTTGAAATCTTATTGATCGTCGAACTAAAAACAGGAAAGCATACAACCGAAAATAGAAAATAATACAACCCAATACAGACAATCCCAACCACATATCAGTTGTCCCCGAGCATATTGATATGGGCATGAATGGCCTGACATGACTTCCACAACGCACACATCAATTTTCAATCTCGACCTCAAACATCCCCAATGAGTCCTCTCGTTGCATGTCTCTGTATTCTTTGAAGAGGTTGTTCCATTCTCATTGCAACTGGATCACTTCCTCCTCCTTTTTTGACTTTGCACGATTCATATTGGCCTTAGCTCGATCCATGGCCACACATGCATTCACATGATCCAACGTGGTTTTCCCTTTCTTCTTTGTGGACTTTTTGTCCAACGTATGCTCTTGAGGTGGTGAGACACTTCGTTTAGTAGCTCCCTCCCTCGCTCGGATTTGTGGGTACACACTTCTTTTGGCGGCGCCATGATTGAACAATAATGCATAGAAGCATCATCTTTGTTCTAGTTTAGTCTATGCATTTCTTGATCTTGAGTTTGGATTGTAAGTGACGAACTACTTTGTTCGCTTGCATAGCCTTACATTTTTTTCTTACAATCCTTACTCATCATGACATCTTACTTGTATTGAAAACACAAGTTACAAATCCCATGCCAACCATCCATACACCTCATATGTACATATTCATACATGAGCACAACCTTTATTACTATCTTGTTAGGAATAACGTTTGGTTGTGTCAAAGACATGAATCAACACATATAGATCATATGGTGGTTTCATGGTTTTAGAACTAAGGTTTACTTTTGGTAATTTAAGATATACTCGTGTCTCATGTTCTATGGAGTATTCTCAAGACGAGTCATCCAATGTCAAAACTATTTCGACATCCATGACGTTGACTCATGTCTCTATATGTATGATCAGTAGAACATGATCATCCAATCAATCGTCACACTAGCTTCAACTATCGGTATAGGTTAAGGATGAATGAACATACACACTCCTTTATTTCTAAGAATTATACTATCGGAAAACGGCACACCCGACGTTCTTGAAAGAGTGGTATATTCATATAGTTATCAATGTGGATTGTCAAAGGGCATAGAACCCAATTAAAGTAATGACCGGTTAATCGATCGGTGCTCGTCCCTTAATTGTGTGGTAGTTGTTTATGAGTGGATTTTGTTCTTCGATGATGACAGAGAGTTAATGGACAAAAAAGGGAAATGACTAAGAAAAATTGAAGAAAGAAGTAAGAAAAATTAAAGGAATAATTATGAAAATTAAGGAAATGAACAAAATAAATAAATTAATAAAACATAATTATAGAAATTAAAGTAAAAAAATAATATAATGAATAATTAGGAAAAAGTTTTAATTATTTTAAAAAAATAATTAATTAACTAAAGAAAAAATTATGAGAAACAAGGGTATGTTAGCTTTTTTTCAACCAAAAAAACCAACAGATTACAAACTTTGAAAGTTTGAGGAGGTTTTATGAGAGTTTTTTTACACACCAAGTATTTGCGAAAGTGGCATAAAATAAAGTGACTTTTCATAGTCATTCCTTCCTATTAACATCCAAAACAAAATAAACAGTATAAAATGATTCAAACCTAGATAGAAATTCTACCCAAAACACCCTATCAAGTCTCAACCAACATAAA
>JAYMTN010001252.1:0-13320 GCA_036897425.1 Erodium trifolium
AAGGGATCGATAGTGCCTAACCCGTCCTCGATACTTGCCTTGCCTGCGGTCTTGCCTAACCTAGGTCAGCCGAGTAGTTTGGCAACCTTGGAAGCAGGTCCGGACGCTTTGCCACCACCATGGATGCTCTAACTAGAATCTCGGGCCCCCCTCTACCGCAACCTATGCCTATTCCACCACGTTGAGTTCTAAACAAGTCACTACAACCACAATCGTTGCCCACCTCAGAGTCGTCTATATAAGTATCATCACAGTTGTCCCGCCTCAAGTGTTTGGATATCCACTAGGGGATCTGAATGGAATCCTCAAACCAGAACAAAACCGGGGGACCATCACCTAAACCCTCCTGTAGGGATCTCCGAAGATTCAATAATGCAGAGGAACTATCAAGGGAGAAGGTCAAGAGGGTTGTAGCACTGAAAGATCGACTAAAGAAAAGGGTCTTAGAACTCCTGGACGTCGACCCGGATGCAAAGGACGATCGTCACTCCCCCATCATCTCGAGTATCGACGAAGGCTACAAAACAACCTTGTCGATAGTCATGATTGGCTTTGCATGGGCTGGAAGATAAGAGGATTGTCTTCCTAGTCCGACTGTGGAGCCATTTGGCCAAGTCATATTTCCTAGAAGAGGTATCCCGATCTGCCTCAACAGGACAAGACAACCACCCGAAAGAGTTTTTAGATCCATGTTTCTGCTTTATTGATGTTATTCGTTGTATGTGTGGTTGTTCTCCTAGCTGGCACGATAAGTGTTTTTACGTACCCTAAAACACCGATACACTTATCTCCGATGAGAGTTCCGGACTAAAATATCGGTTGTACGGGTTTTATACCGCTATATTTGTATTCGACAAAATTAATGATATCAGGAGTACCATTTCAAAAAAAAATTAGCAACATTTTTTATTACTTATTCAAAAAATTAATTGCATATGAATTACCGATTACCAACTCCAACTGACGAGAGATTCAAACCCTTCCCAGGTTCTCAGCACTGCATATGTTACATGTATGCAAAAATGATCGATACTGCTATTTGAATTGTCTGATAAAGAAATGTGACCGTAGAGCATCTAGCATACTTGCCTTGAAAGGAAAGAAAGGGTCAATTAACAATTCCAGATCAAAACCCATTCATATAAGTTCCATCCAAACGGCTAATCTGAGATTTCAAATCAAGTTGTATGAGCACCATGTGTTTTTGAAGCCCATATGCCAAATACAAGAAACCAGAAAACAAATAGAACAGCCCAGTATCGCGCAGGTCGGTCCTTGATCCTCTTAAGCACAAACTGCAAGAAAGGTTAACCAATACGATCAAGATCTAACATATAATTAGGCAATACTGAATCCTTGTCAGATGAAATTAAATATGAATGATGCCAAAGAGTAATTGAGACACTTACGAATCGAAAAAAGACGACAACTATTAGAGCAAAAATGCCAGCTAGGACAATATGAAGGCCGTTTGTAGCGGTTTTCTGCACAACAACAAAAAAAGTGAGTTTATCGTGTATAGAATGATAACCAAGGTGAATATGTGATAAATGATTCAGATTCTTTCTTCTTTGAGATCAGCTACACTACCTTGTCTTAAAAGTTAATTCAACTTTCAAGAAATGTGATGGTAAAGTAAATTTAAGATGTAAGAGTATGTGATCAACTTACCTTGTCTTTGCAATTCTATGTAAATTTAAGAGATAATTGTACAAAAAACACCACAAGGTATTCACTTTTTGCAATTTGTAGCACTCTTCTTTGATAATTGCAAAAAAAGTACCCTGAACTTGTCTTTTTATTGCAGTTTGTATAAATTTGTTTCAAAATGACGTTTACCCTTGGAAATTTAAAATTTAAAAATAATAATTAAACAAATATTTTTTTTACATATCTCTTCAAGTTCTTACTCTTTGTACAGCAGAGAGGAAGAAAATTAAGGGAAGTGAAAATTTGGATTTTTTGTTCTTTAATTAATATTTTAAAAATCTTAATTGTAAGGGTAAAATAGTCATTTGATACAAATCGCAACAAAAAGACAAGTTCAGGGTACTTTTTTTACAATTATCAAAGAAGATGGCTACTAGTTGCAAAAAATGAATACCTCAGGTTACTTTTTTGCAATTATCACATGGTCAGAAGGGCTAGTTTCAATTTTAACATAAATATGAAATTGCACTGCACACAATACACACACTGCAAGAGGATTGACTTCATCATATGCAGTTACTGAAGGAGAATCAGAAGAGACCAACTACTCAAAGCTAAAAAGAACATGCTAGTTAAGTTTACCTCCAACAACACTAAAGCGCACCATACAACTCCTCTGTCACCAAGCAATAAATGAAATATTGTTCTTTATGCCTTTCTATATCTAACACATGGAAATTGGGAATACAAGCGTGGACAGTGGTCATTATAAAGAATTTGTGACTAATTAGGAAGTTCGCAACCCTATAAATACGTGTCAACTCACAATGCAGAGAAGGCAGACACTGGCGATCAACAGGCAAACTTACTATTTTAAAGTTTTTTTTAGCGTTTCTTTAAATTGAACCTTACATTTTGGTTGCAAATTGGTACAAGAAACTAGAAAGAGCAAATATATTTTTGGTGAACGTAGGAATTATAGCTAAAAAAAAAGATGAGACGGTATCAATAACCAGGGATAATCTCACAAAATTACACTAAACTTGTTACCCTTTTCACTTAACTACACTGGCCTTTAAAGTTTCTCACCTTGCTCTATTTTAGCAATAAATGACAAAAATACCCCTCATTAAATTTCAAAATATGCCATTGCTACAGTAAATTTTGCCAAGTTCAGAAAATTGCTGGAGTTGTATATTTGTCATTTATTGGAAACATAGAGTAAATTGAGAACTTGAAACTTCAATGCAATTGAGTGAGAAATGCGGCAAGTTTAGTGTACTTTTGTGAGATTATCCCTTTAAACAATGTAACGTCAATGATATAGGGGGGAATTTCTATATACAATAATTTGATGGATAGAAATACACCGAATGTAACGTACCTTTCCAACATGAGGAGCTATGAGCCATGCAAGAGTAACTGTAAGTAATCCTGTAGCAAGAACAATTCCAGTACCTTCCACAGCCCATTTAATGGCAGGATTTTCAGCAGGAATAAGATTTCCAGTGGCGGCAGTAGTCAAAACTTGTTCAGAAACAACCAGTGGAGCCACAGCTGAGTAGTTGTGGTCAATATATGGCCCAAACCACGAGGAAATCTCACTTAAGTGTTGTCTCCGCATTGCAGCAACAACATCAGGATCAGTACCAGGACTCGTATGCACCTGTGTAGGATCGGGTTCTCCACTTGCAGTTCTTTCCCTCAATGCTTCATAATCATTCAAAGCACACACAACCTTCTTAACATCTGCAGTTCTAATATTTGTTGCAACATTTTCACAGACTTCACAGACGGTGGATCCATGGCTAACAAACCATTTGAGTGCACAAGCATAGTGAACTAGTGCAAGATCATTTTTACAGGAACAACCGAGCTCGATTAAAGTGTCTTGATGACACAAACCCATTTCCAAATCAGTACTGCAAACAAAAACCTTCACTTCGGAGCTTATGAACTCGACAACCTTGGATTCTTTTTCAACTTTTTCTGACAATGAATCATTTTCAACCTCTTCCATGGACTCTTCGTCATCAGATGTTCTTATAGGGGCGATATCCAAAAGCCCTAAAGCAACATCGCCCCCTTTGTCTGATTCAGCACATTGGCACACACGACAAGTGGCCAACCCTGCTTCTTTGTCTACACTGTGACGTGAGTAAGTTCCTAAATTATCATTCTCGGTAAGCAAAGATCCTTCGTTACTTTCTCCATTGCCAACTTTATGGGACAAGTTGTCCTCCATGACACTAGACGAGGCCACAGCTTCAGGTAAAGTGGTTCACTTCAGAACAATGGTGACCTTTAAGTTCAACATGATCAATAAATCAGATTGCATAGTCAACAACTCCAATGCACATGCTTAAGGGATGAACAAGTACTACTACTCCAATGTTATTTGATTTGATGATGACTGTATTAAACCCACTACTAATTAAGTTATAGCATTAATAAAATGCCTCATGGGAAGTTAAGAGAAATGCCCGAGATATGACAGATCTTGTTCCTAGTATAGAAGGGTTGAGAAGTGCAATGTGCGAATGAAGTCGAGAAGACGTCCAAGAGAAAATAACTCAGTTCAATTTCCATGTCATCCGAAAGAAACACGCAAAGAATGTCCAAAACAAGTATGCAACATTACAAAATCATACCATTTTAGGACAGACAAGTATTGAAATGTGCCATTGAATCATCCAATCCCAGCATTCCAAGGAAAAGCCTAGCCTTGCTTATCCTCTTCTTTTTCAGTAACCTGTGGGAGTTGTGATAGAGATCTGCATCGAAAATAGTGGGAAGCATAAGATTATCAGTCACATCAGCTACATTACCAACCCAGTAGCCAAAGTTCCAATCAATGATCTCCAGGCTAATATTCCCAACAAGAGATAGATGCAACAGAGGGAGATAAGCAGGTGATTCAACTTCAAGCACAGATTCCATAACACCCAGAAAAGATTTTGAGCTAAACCCAATACACAACAATTTGCTCCAACATTAAACCAAGAAAATTGAATCAACAAGTGTAACAAACCCAAATGCAAAAATAGCAAACCATTCAATTAATCCAAAAAGTACCCTCCAAATCAAATCAGAGATCTCACAATTCAACCAAGTAAAACCAAACCCATCAACGATCACCATTTCACTACTCACCCTCAACACCCAACAGAGAAAAACAAACAGTCCCGGAATCTGAACAGCATCAACCTCAATGACCAATCAATAGAAATAATGGGTACCCAAATCAAAGAAGAGAAAAGGGGTGGCTCACCGAGGGTCGCAGAGAAGAGCAATGTGCGGGACTGAGATTTCCCAGATCGACGATTGGATCGGGAAGCAAATGGGCCTCTCCAGAGCAAAACCGGTGAAAATGGAGCAGATTCTCGTGCCTCCGGGCAGCGCAGGAGCGCGAGAGAGAAGCGTGCGGCGGCGGAGCAGGTGGGATTAGCTAATCCGTCCGGTGATGCGCCGAGAGACCCATGGAGGAGCAGAGAAGAAACTGGAAGAGTGTTCAGTCACCGGAGAGAAGAGAGAGAGAGGCTCGAGTCTGTGCCGTCTCTCACCTACTTGGTCGGCTTGCGACTTATATTCGCTTTTATGTTTTTTTTTATTATTATTATTCGTTTCTTTTCAACTACGCGCTCATTTCGTTTTCTGACGTAATAATGACGTCATCAAATTGATTTGATTAGAAATCATTAATATTTAGCTGAATTCGGATAGTTTTTCTGATTTTTTTTCTAAAAATATCCATGGTAAATAAATGGATAAGACAACTGTCGTCGGAAAATAAATTTCCATCCACAGTAATTAGTTTTAAAATCGTTACAAATCCAACCGTTAAAATAGGCTAAAATAAATATATTATTTCATTCAAATAAATGGAACGGCTTAATTTGAAAATGATTTTATCCCTAAAAATAGAAATAATATCACAAATAATGAACCAGCAGGTCCAGGACTGTATTTTCCCATATATTATTTGAAAATTAGAAAGAAATAATTGAGATTGACATTTATGATTTATGTATTTTATTATAAAAAGATTGGTAAGTATTTATTAAATTGATTTAATTATGATAATTTTTTGATGGGACAGATCATTCAAGCGACGACAGTCACTTTTATGAGTTGTTGACTGAGAGAAAATGAACATCAACAGACTCTTTCTTTGCTAGGTTTTTCCTACCATTTGTTTGGTTCCCGGGAAAATAAATACAGAGGCTCTTCATCTGAGTTGTAATTTGCATTGTACTTAACTTGGGATTTGTGCACTGTACTGAAGAGAGATTAAGAATTGTGATTGGGCGTTTCTATATGGTAAATTTGTGTAAAAACTAATTAATGAGTAATAAGTTTGGATTTTTGTGGTACACGGGTTGATTTTGAATTTGTGTTCAGTTATTTTAGTTTACATTTAACACTGATCCCGTTTTTAGCTAACTGATGAGCTACTGGGAACTAACTTTTGATTACTATGGTTTGAGGGTAGATTTTGAAATTTATTAATGGACTTTTGTTAATGTACCGTTAATGATAATTGTCTTCTACTCATTTAAATTGCGTAAATTGTTGCATTTTTTACTTGGTATGACCTATGGTATCTAGTCTCCTTTATCGAAAGTCGCTCCAACTTTGACTTCCGTTGTCGAAGGTCAACCTTAATGACAATGGTTTTTCCTCGACCGTGACCTCCAAAATCAAAGGCCCACAATAACGTCCATAGTGGCCTCCTCTGGCTTCTATCCCAAGTCTTAGAGTATCTCTAATGCTAGACTGTTGACTATTGGTGCTGGCTATTAGAACAAAAAATATTAAAATTTCCTATCAGCCAACAACCTCCAATGGTAGGTTGTTTGTGCTGGTTTCTCGTGCCATTTTCTTCACACGCAAAAAAACCGCCGACAGTTCGCATTCATGGTGAGCTTACTGCCAACGGATGCGTTGCCGCGTTGCCGACTGTAAGAAATTATTTAATTATTTTTTTGGTTTTTCTCTCATACTTTTGATTTCTCTCTTCCTTTTGTTCCAATAGTCAACATGCTAGCATTAGAGATGCTCTTAATAGAAATCTCTCGTATCCCAACAAAATTAAGAGAGACTAGCCAGATCAGGCTCCATTATGCTTGCTCAACTTGAAGGTCACAGCATAAAATTAAAAGCCAATTGAATCAAATCAATGCAGCTCAGTAAAAATGTGAGTGGATATAAATATAATCAGTGTACACAACATACATTCACTAATCTGTTACAGCTTCTGGGGATCTTCTCTGCAACCTTCCCCGCCTGGGATTTTCATGAAGATCGGAGTGTTAAGCTTTGAGATTTCTATCACAAACCTGTTCTTCTTCTACTACCTAGGGTTGCCTAAATCCTCCCCAATTCTGACCAATAGGCTGCAAAAATGAACTGCATTGCCCAAAAGGATCATCTACACAACTGCATTTCGGATCTATTTTTCTTCAGTAGCGTCTTGATTTCTGTTGAGGGTATCCCGTTACTCCAGAACTCGGATCTTTCCTTCTCAACTATTGACAAAAAGAAAATAGCATGTGAGGAGGACGAAGCGACATTTACATACTAGCGAAACATACTGTGGAGGGGAGGTTATAAAAATCAAAACCTGTTGCTGCTGATTGGCCTGAGGAACTCCTCTCTGCATTGGCATATTCCCAGGATTCATTCCACCACCCATCCCTGCCTGAGATGCGAGGTTGTAAGCTGTCATGCCCTGAGGTGGCATTCTTGGCATGCCAACCATGTGCGGCATTGGCCTAGGAACATTCCGGTTAGGCATCACATGACCTGGCATGCCCCCAGACACAGCATTTCCAGATACCTTTGCCAAAACAAACATACAAATGGAAAAAAAAAATCCTCAGTATGGACTCACTGACTGAGTTGGCACGACATTATCTTGCTTATGCTAGTCAAATGTGAACTTATGGGGTTAGCTTGTGAAAAGATATTCATAATGATTAGAACTTTGTCTAACTATAGATATCAAATGAGAAAGCTTGATGGACTGAACAAGTAGAAGTTCTAAATCATTTCAGCATACCGATTGTGAAGGTTGAATGCTGGTTGTCCCTTCAAAATCTGTAGATGTGTCCACTGGACGGGTAGGATAATTCACAACTTTCTCTCCAGGTTGGGAAGGTACAAATGCACTGAAATTGATGTCATGTATGACTGATTAATGTGGTGGAAATATGGATAGAATATGAGATAACGACGTGTAGTCCTTTATTTACTTACAATTTGTCCCAAATATTTACTTTTCGGTTCTGGTTATCATGCGAGTTAATAAATTTGAATATAGAAACATCAATGTAATATTAGCTACATATACATATAATTGATCAGGAACTTACTTTCTCCCTGGTAGTGGTTCAATCCGGAAATACCTGAAATGCAAGCAATTAAACTGGCTGAAAAATAAAACTGACCAACCAGAATATACATTGATTTCATTCATACAAAAAAAAAATCGTTTTTCACTTGTCAACAAGTCAAATAGACATAAGTGATATTGGCTTCTTTAAAATATTAGACTCCAAATGTGACCATAGATTGACTTTACAGAATTGAAGTAATGGATTTACTCAAGAGATTTTATATGGGACAATTCCGAGGAATCTGAGTAGCTACTCAATACCTCTAATAATCTATCAACTTCATTCTCAACAACTGCCATGATCTAAGTAGCTACTTATAGTTAATACCTCTAATAATCTATCACCTTCATTCTCAACAACTGTCACAGCTCATGAGGAAAACAGTAAATAACCCATTATAAAGATTACTTAATGAAGTCATTTTACCATTCAAAGATAATTAAACCATAGAGAGACTAATGACATAACTTCAGTCGAACTTTATGTATTTTTTTAAGAAATAAGAGAAGAAAATATACTCATGCTCTAGAGCCTGTGCAGCTGTTATTCGCTTTTTAGGATCATACCTGCATTGGAAGACATGGAACATGGATTATCAACTAAAAAATCATTAGAAGAAATTGGAATTTCTAATTCTGGATGAAATGAAATATCATGATAATGATGGCAAGGGGGTCACCGAAACTTTTTCAGAATCATAGTCACATATGCACAAATAGCGGCTCATAATACAAAAAGATGAGTTTCTTATAAACTTAGAAGGTACCACATACTCAAGCATCTTCGAAAGGAGGTCATACGCAGGGCTTTTTGGAGAGAGATGAACAACACTATGAAGTCCAGTGGTATCACTGCAATAAGCAAAACGAAAAATAAAATCACCAACTAACCCAGAAGGACAAAAGTTCAGAAAATAAGCTTCACGGTACGATAAGAAATCAACACTATTTCAAGTTTAGTGGTCTTCAGTGAGCAATTAACAACTTACTATTTGTGGCTTTGGATATGAGACACATCATTATTCCAGTGGGGTAGATGGGCAAGTGTTGGCCACTTTTCTAGAGTGGGATGGCCTGATGCAATAAGGACAGACTATGATACAGCTCTGCAATAAATACGGGATAGAAATGGACAAAAACAAATGAAAAGCCTACCCAAGACCTTGAATATCTTGTCAAGTTGATCGAGCTGCATAAGTAGTCATCCATGAAAGGAAACAGAAACCATGGACGTTAAAAGATGACAGCAATTATAATATGTGTATCCATATATAGTTCATCCAAATGCCTGTTAAAATATTAATTATGCACCTGGAAAGGGTTTGGTGTAGCTTTGACTTCTGCTCCTTGAAATAGTGGCCTCAGGGTCAAAAGTTCAGCAAATATGCATCCAACAGCCCACATATCCATTTGTAGTTTTAAGGATTTTAAGAAACATAAATGGAAAAAATCTAATTAACATAATTTGGTTTATGTATGCATGAACATAAACAGCTTGCATATAATTTACTGCATCTCAAAGGATACCAACTGCACTTGTATAGTGCTTTCCCCCAAGAAGTAACTCAGGCGCACGGTACCATATGGTTACAACAACCTGCAAGTAACAATTAATCCATGAATAACGACTGAATTTTGTCTATTAATTCTAATGGATAGCGATCTTATACTTAGAAAATCGAAGTGTTTCATGGTCTTGAGACAATGAAAGCAACACAACATCAGATTTTGGGTTATAAATATTTGTGTTGTGGCTCAAATATCAGTCTTCTCGAGTACAGATAAAATTCGGCTCAAAGAACCAAATCAAAGTTTTTATGATGATCAGAAACTGTTCTTAATGATCCTCATGTCGGTATAACATATGAGGCAGCAGTATCCCATTCCTCCACATAAGTGATTTTGCATGATCTCCTCACATCACCGCTAGCTTTATAGCTACTTGTGTTGTGTTCAAATTCTGTATCCATTGTTTGCACATTGTGAAGCTCAATATGCACAACGCCGCCATAAAGTTCAATTTATCCATTCTAAATGTGTTATAATAATTCATATGCACAAAATCTAAACACGTGACACAAATAATCGGGTATAAGCCATTTGAGTAACTAAATAACACGATATAATCCCCATACCCCATTTTCAGATAGTGGCTTCAATGGACCTTGGTATACTCTTGCAAGTCCAAAATCTGCAATCTTGACAACTCCTTGTTCTTCTCCCTCTCCCATAACCTGTGAATAAGACACAACAAATTAAACAAAACAACATTCATATTAGTTCGCACAAGCATTTTGCAATTGCAACTGTTGAGATAGATGTATATCAAATAGAAAAGTCGTGTCTTCACTCTTCATATAACTCTATCACTGTGTCTATAAGAATGTAGATACCGTAAACGTTTAACTCAGTGAAAAACACCATTGGACACATACATACACATATCGCAGTGCAAGATCTAGGATGCTTTCATGATACAGACTGGACAAGATCTAAGGTTGACCGAAGATCCACTTCAGGCTATTATGAATTGTTTGGTGGAAAATTAGTCTTATGGAAAAGCAAGAAACAAACTGCTGTTTCTCGCTCTAGCACTGATAGAGTACACAGCTATGACTCAATCTGTGAGTGAAATAATGTAGATCTATCAGTTGTTGTCTGAATTGAGTGTTAAGCATCAACGCTAGCAAGGTTGTGGCGTGATAATCAAGTCGCTCTTCATATTGTATCTCTCCAGTATTTCATGAATGAACAAAACATATTGAAATTGATTGTCACTTTGTTCGTGAAAAAACTTCAGCAAAACCTAATCCAAACTGAATATGTGAAGACTGGAGAACAGCTAGGAGACTTCTTTACCAAGGCGTTGACAAAGGTTCAGGTCGATTATCTTTGTAACAAACAAAACTATTAATATGCTTCAGTTTGAGGGGGTGTTAAGATAGATATACATCAAATAGAAAAGGCATGTCTTAATATAACTCTATCACTGTATGTACAATAATGTAGATACTGTAAACATTTAACTCAATGAAAAATACCATTGGACACATACAACACAAACATTAAGTAAAAAAGGTGGAAGATATCTTGAAACATACCAAGATATTTGATGGCTTCAAATCTCGATGCATGATCCAATTACTGCAGCAAGAGATATGTAAGTAAATGGTGATGATTAGGCTGCAATGGGATTAAACATCAGCATTGCATAAATAAGTTACCTGTGGAGATAGTTGAGCCCGTCGAGTAGTTGCCAAAGTAATGACTTAACAGTGTATTGATTTATGACATGATTAACTTTGTCCCTGTGGTGCCTAATGATTTCCTGTCAATGTAATGGTCATAACTAACAATTTAAATACAATAATATCAATAAGCAGTATCATTTCTTGTTCTTCAGCTTAGTATCTCAATAGAGGCCATTAAGAAGTATAAATGAAACAGAATTTGCCCTCTGATCAAGCTTCCCAACAAGTGTATATTGCTTGGTAACTATCAATAACTATTTATGGTGCAACAACAAGATGCACATGTCAAACTATTTGACACCACTAGACTACAAAAGCCCAAAGAGAAACAAATGTTATCTGACTAGTAAATTACCCGGGAGGAAGATTTCAAAAGCAGGACTAAAGATTCTAGCAAATAGCTACTTCAATAGCCAACATATCTTCATCTGATTAAGGAAATTTGTTTACAATCAGCTAGAATCGTACCTTCCTAACCCAAGTACCAATAACACAAATTTGAATCAACCTTTTACTCCACTATTTAATACTCTCTAATTCAGAGGTTAATGAAAAAATGAAAGGGATGCTACTCACATAGAGATCATGTTCAGCGTAATCAAAAGCTAGATACAAGGACATGTCTGCGTGGTTGATGTGCACGTTCACAAGCTTCACAACGTTGTCATGGATTATCTCCCTAAGCAACTGCTTAAGCAATGGAGAAAGTGTTAGTATGCAGACTAAACAACCTAAATACCACAAACTGAGCATATACAAGTCTGTCTACTCTCCATGAAGAACAAGGCTAAAGCTCAATTTTTCCCATTTATACTAAAATCAAACACCAAGTTCAAAGATGGTTGCATACAACTTATAAGGGCAACAATTCCTAAAATTTTCAACAAACGACCCTATGATAAACCTCAAAATTTTCAACATTTCAACCTCTTATGAGTGAGTATAATGAATGAAATTGACTCAGAATTGAGGAGCTGAAACCCACAAGCATAAAAAAAACGATTCGTAGCACAATTCCTAAAATATTCAACAAACGACCCTATGATTTCAACCCCGTATGAGAGAGTATAAGGAATGAAATTGGGGCAGAATTGAGGAACTGAGGGGGAAAATGACCATAATTTCGCGAATGGCGGTGGGGGAGACGCCGTCGCCGTCCTTGGACTGCTTGAATTTCTTGATGGCGATGGACTTGCCGCGATTGGGGGCGGACTTGGTCTTGGCGAGGAAGACGAGGCCGTAGGTGCCCTCGCCGATCTTGCCGATGAGGTCGTATTGGTGGAGCCACTCGGGCTTGTTGACGTTGTTGTTGGTGGCCATGGCCCTGTTGATGGGGCCATCGCCCATCGCCGCCGCTTTCTGGTTGCTCCGATGCATTTCGGCCGGCTCTCGATTAGATCTCCGACCACACCGGCCTTTCAGCTTAAATGCTATTTTCAAGTGCGCTGTTCATTAGTATATCAAAATCTTTCTTTTTTTTAACTACCTAACTACAGTTATTTTTTTGAGTAACCTAACTACAGTAATAATTGAAAGGAATAATGGTAAAAAAATATATATAGATTTATATATTCTGGTAAAAGAAAATTGATGATTCCAGAAAATGTTATAAACTTGTTTTTATCTAATATTTTTTTGAAAGTACGTATCAAATTTATTTATCAATCAAGAGATAAACATACATCTGATGAAAACATACGTAGTAAAAATAGGAAAATTTTCCTTCGTAGCAGAAATCCCTGGATGGGGATGGACGGGATGAAAGGGATCTGGTCCGCATTCGGCAGCTGGGGCGGCGAGAGGCCCGGCACCTGTAAGGTCTCCTGATCAAGGTAGGACGGCAGTAGACCGGAGTGGAGGTGCCCAACAACCGGTGACTTGGGACCAACGATAATGGTTCCCGGAGGCGAACAGGCGATCAAAGGAGAGGATACCTGACCTAACCCATCTAACAACGAAGGCACTCCCAAGGATTTAGGCGGGCGGCCTCGTCGTACCTTCGGCTGTGACTGGGAACGAGGA
>JAYMTN010001253.1:0-13317 GCA_036897425.1 Erodium trifolium
GAGAGAGACGTGTACTAACAGTGTTGAAGTAGTCGCTCATTAAACGTTTGTTCGCAGCTTCCAGATCACGTGCGATATAATTTCGCTCACGTGGTTAAGATTTGACCAATGAGATGATATGTGAATAGTATCGTTGTTTGATTCAAACATCCCTATTTATATAGCATTTGAAGATAAGGCCATTAATATTTTTGTTATTTTCAAAACTACTCGCCGCCTGTTCCCCGCCACCGACTACTCGCCACCAGCAACTCGCCGCCAACTTAGCGCCCTGCGTTGTGGATGCTCTAACCATATTTTCAAAAAAAAAAATACTTCACACCTAAAAATTTCACGAGTGGACACTTTTATTCACAGTTTGAGTGGATATAAATGGTTGGTCATACCGACATACAGGTGAAACAAATACGGTTGTCGTTTTGGTAATTAAGATTCTCAACCAGTCTTGACACTTTCAGAATCTTCCTACTCGTCCATTATTTTGTTTTGCATGAAACTCCCCAAAATAACTGTATATATATTTCTCCATAATTCCATCCTCTGCTTCTCTTCCTCCTCTCCTCTGTCCCTCTCCATACCATTTGCTTCTTCAATCACACACACACGCTCCTTCTTTTTATATATTTCTTCCTCTTTTTCTTTTTCTTTTTAATTTCTTAGGTCTCAATTCAATTTCTCAGTTTTTTTTTCAGATGGCATAACCAGACAAGCAATCTACGACGACCCAGATTCTGAATTTCCGGTGAGATGGTATCTTTATTATTATTCCTTGAACCGATGCACATTTCTGTAGCTCTGTTGATTGCCAAGCTATATTGATGTTTATTTATTTATTTTATTTCGGGGTTGATTGTGTTGGTATGAAAGGAGGATCTCTGTTGTTTACCCCTAATTGATCTGATGGAGATCTGGAGGAATTTGAGTTATTATTATTTGTTTTGTTGTTTTCTTAGGTGGAATTGGTTCTTTCTAGATTGGCATTCATGAATTGTAAATGAGACCAAGCCTCTAAAGTTTCATGTTTTCGGGTTCTACTTAACAATCTCTGTGGCAAATTTTATGCAAATGAAATAGGATTATACATTAATGGTTCCATGCAATCCCCTCTTAGATGCTTTTAAGGGGGTAGAGATGCAATATTTGCTATGATCTCAATTTTGGAGAACCTGGTGAAGCTGAAATTAGGAGGGTTTGGTCCTGTTTAGAATTGAGGAGCTTGAAGATTTTGGTTGCATTTAGCGTGTGTGCAATTTCTTGTATGCTTTGTAAATTTATTAAAAAGGGTCATGTGTCGGGGGTGGTAAGGGAGAGGCTAAGTAAGTTCATGGATCCATTTTGCTTAGGTTGGGGAAATGAGGTGCCTAATGTTATCATGCTTTTGACTTACTTGACGTTATTGTTTTTACAGTATAACGCCAAGTATTCATATCCATAATTCTACCCACAGGCGTGATTCTGTGCTTTGTGATCATGGGTTAACGCTGAACACATGTTTTAGTGCAGAAAACAATAATGGGTTTTTCTTCTTCCATCTGTTGATTACCTAAATCTAATTTTAAAGTTATCTATAGCTAAGATCTTCAAGTATATGAGTAATTTGTTGTATTGATAGCTTGCGGTAAGGTTTATAAAAGTCAAGCTTCAACTTTACGCCTTACGTTTCCTTATAAATGTTGTAGCTGTTTATTTTTGTGACTGGTGAATGTGCTACAGCATTTAGAGATCATTAGCTATGGCGGAACTCAAAGAACGGCTAATTATGCCAAAACCGGCATCAACCACAAATCTTAAAGAAGTAGTACATAGTCGGCCATCTTCCTCAGGGCGCCAACCTTTTCAAGGCATGGATGTCCTGGGGCTGAAGAAGCGTGGCCAAGGCCTTCGCTCTTGGATTCGTGTTGATACATGTGGGAACTCCCAAGTAATCGAGGTTGACAAGTTCACCATGATGCGCCGCTGTGATCTTCCTGCTCGTGATCTGCGACTGCTCGATCCCTTATTCGTCTACCCCTCAACCATCCTTGGCAGAGAGAAGGCTATTGTTGTAAATTTGGAGCAGATTCGGTGCATCATCACAGCAGATGAGGTGCTGCTTTTGAATTCCCTGGATAGCAATGTGATGCAGTATGTAGTAGAGCTACAGCGAAGATTGACGACTCCAGGAGTAGGTGAAATGTGGCAGTCTGATAGTTCGGATGTCAGCAGAAGGAGAGTAAGCAGGATTTCAGACAACTCACATGAGGATAGTTCCCCTGACTATCTGCCTTTTGAGTTCAGAGCTCTTGAAGTTGCTCTCGAAGCTGCTTGTACATTTCTTGACTCTCAGGTTAGCAGAAAAGAACATTTCACTTGCCTATCAAGAAAACATACATAGTCACTCATCCTTACTCTATATTCTTTGGTTTGTGAAGAGTTAGCAAAACATTGGTTTACAGTTATTTTCCTGGCTCGGGGTCTGGAAATTTGGACCCTCGCATGGCAAGATATTGGTACTGTACTTATTTGATGTATTGGTTTCGGAGACGTGAAGATAATATTTAGGGAAGATTGTAAAAAGTACCCTAAGGTTGCAAATCGTAGCCCTCTTCTCCGATGATTGAAAAACAAAAGTGTCATAAACTTGCCTTTTTGTTGCACTTTGTGTAAAGTTATTTCAAAATGACGATTTTATCCTTAGGATTTTAAATTAAAAAAATTACAAGTAACAAAAAAATCCAGAATTTTCACCTCCTTTAATTTTCTTCCTCTTTTGGCATACAAAGAGGAAGAAAAAGGGACATGAAAAATCAGGATTTTTTTGTACTTATCAATTTTTAAATGCTAAAATCCTTGTTTTGGAACAAATTTACACAGTGCAACAAAATGGAAAGTTCAAGGCCTTTTTTTGGAATTATCAGAGAAGAGGGCTATGATTTGCCACCTCATGGTACTTTTTTGCAATTATCCCTAATATTTACCAGCATCCTTATATCTGGTGAACATATTTGCATATAGTTCTGTCTTAACCGTATAATGTACTTTTTCCTTGTGATTCACATTCTTGGCTTGAAGCAATGGTTATTGTTGAAATTGAATAATGTTGATTGGCTGATTGCTTAAGCAATGTAGTTGGTCATTTAATTTCGGCAATTATTCATTCATAGGCAGCAGAACTTGAAATTGAAGCATATCCATTACTAGACGAACTTACATCAAAGATTAGTACACTGAACTTGGAACGTGTTCGTCGACTGAAAAGCAGACTTGTTGCCTTGACTCGGAGAGTTCAAAAGGTATTGCTTTACATTAAACTTAATCTTCTAGTATATGAAAGTAAAGGGTTCCATTTCCTATGTGTTATCAGGTCAGGGATGAGATAGAGCAGCTGATGGATGATGATGGGGACATGGCAGAAATGTATCTAAGTGAGAAAAAGAGCCGGATGATGGAGTCAGCAGCCCTGTATAGCGGTGATCAGTCTGCACATGGACCTGATGGTGGATTCTCTGCGTCTGCTCCGGTCTCTCCTGTCTCTTCACCCCCTGACAGCCGCAGGCTTGATAAGACCCTGAGCCTTGCTAGAAGTCGACATGATAGCATGAAGAGCTACGAAAGTGCCACAGAGAATATTGAAGAGCTTGAGATGTTGCTCGAAGCCTACTTTGTCGTTATCGATAGCACCCTCAACAAATTGACCTCGGTATTTACATCTTTCACAGCACTCTCTATCCCTTGTCGTTGCCTGAATGCAAATGACAAACCCGTTGTTGTTTCAGATGAAGGAATACATAGATGACACTGAAGATTTCATCAACATTCAGTTGGTATGTGCTTGTTTTGTTACCTTTATATGAAATATGAGGAAATGTGAGGAAATAAAAAAACATATTATATTTCGTTGGCAGGACAATGTGAGGAACCAGCTGATCCAGTTTGAGCTGCTGCTGACGACGGCTACATTTGTTGTAGCGATATTTGGGGTGGTGGCGGGGATCTTTGGGATGAACTTTCCGATCACAATGTTCGATGACCCGGACGCTTTCAGATGGGTGCTTGTGATCACAGGGATATTCGGGATGGTCATCTTTTGTGCATTTGTCTGCTACTTCAAGTACAGAAGGCTCATGCCGCTCTAGATACAATTGTTCATTGCTTTGCCACTTTAATCAACATGTAGAACTCAGCTTGACACCCAATTCTTTGAATCCAAGTATGGATTCCAAAACTATGTTGCTAATTCCTGGAATGCTTTATAATGAAGTGAGCATCTCGTTATCTCTTGATAATCATCTTGTATGGATCGAATATTATGGGTCAGTCGCATATAGTTATTGTGTATTGTATCGCGTTTGCATATAACTATCTCCAACTTTGAAATGTTATTTACATCTGTCTAAACTTTCAAAAATTTGTAGTGAAGGTTTTTTTGTCAAAAATGACGAAATACCCTTGATCTTAATCTCAAAAATATCGTTTTCCCGTCTTTTTCATAGTTTATCTTTTTATATATCGACTCAACAATTTTTTTTATATCTGAGCAAAATGTTTTTTTTATGTTAAGGACATTTTCGCCATTTCAAGTAAAAAGGAGTTATTTACAATTTTAATAAGTTTAGATAACTCGTTCATATAACAGATTGTATAAAAGATGAACAATACTCTTGATGCACAAGGAACCATTAAAAGCAATGCTTGTCATTAACACATTGTAAATCACTATTTTGACATCATAGGATTGGATTTGGGGTTAGACTTCCACAGTGACCTTACACGGTTTATACAATTAGATTGTCTCATTGAACCCAAATCTTGGGACCTCTAATAAATTAGGTTGGATTTTCCTTCACATAACTCTTTAAATGTTTACGGACTTTAGTCACGTTCCCTTAGATGCCTTTCTAACTACATCCCGATTTAATGTTTAGGTTAACGAATCCGAAGTGCCATTTGACGCTCGATCTGACCCAGTCTAGACCCGCTTATCTCACCCTTTTTCTCGTGTTGGGCTGGTTCCTTAAATGTTGGGCCTGAATTTCTTTTTTGTTTGGGCCTAACACTAATAACATACAAAAGCCCAAAGGAAAAATCTAAACTCTTTTCAGCGTTAGCCTCCTTTCTTCAACCTCCAGCAACGAAGACAAAAAAAGAAGAAGAAGCTGGGGAATAGAGGAACGAGTTTCAGCTCCAAAACCAGGTAAGTTCCAAAAAAATTCAAACTTTTGCCTTTTGATTCTCTGTTTCAAATTTTCATTTCGAAAAAAATAAAATTTTCCCCTGCCCTCCAAAAATCTGAAATGAGGTTTTGATACAGAACCGGATTCGGAATTTTTTTTTTCACCTTGTAAAAAAATTCCCAGATTCCTTTTACTCAAAATAGGAATAGGGATAAGAGAAAAAAAAAACGTTAAATTTCGTTTTCAAAAATTTGTAAAGCCAAATTTAATTTCCAGAAGCAATGAAATGCACAATTTAGTAGAACAAATAGGAAGTTAAAAATATGTTAAGCATAGGAACCTGCAAAGGAAATCAATTCGACATGAAAATGATATGTTACCAAACTGTAACCATTTTTGGAAACAAAACCAGTAATATGATCTTTTAGTCTGCTTTGCAGCAATCGAATCAGTGGCTCCCATTTTGTACCTGTAAAGTCTTATGAAACAACTGTTAAAGGTTTTAAGATTGTTAGACGTGGGTTAGTTTATAAGACAATTAGATACAATACAATAATCATAATAATGATAAAATAATAAGGAATTAAATGTAAACGAATTAGTAGAATTTGAGATAATCCCCCACAATCTGAGACTCAGTCTCTCCTAGCCGAAATTCGGTATGGTTCTTGCTCTTGATTTTTGCTTCAGTTAGTGCTTGTGTGTATAGAGTGTATTCATAGAAAACTCAATGCACGAGTTCAAGTCTGTCACCATTTATGGGTTTTGGCATCAGTTTCATCATAGGCATAGCAAATCACTTCAAATACTCTTTTAGTGATGAACTCGGTTTTCCATCTTTACCACTTTCTTCCTTTGATTGAAGAATATCCCCTCGTCTCTATGTTATGACAAATGTTGAATTTAGATGCTACTTGAAATTTCAAATCCTCACTGCATCCGAAATAGAACTTTATTCGATATAGTAATTTGGGCTGCTTTCAAAAAAGAAGCTAGTGCTATGGAATTGAATATGCTCAATTGTTGAACCTCCTTGGTCCTTTTGGAAAGTTGCAAGCCTTTTTGGATTAATGAATCTCCTTGTTGGCATTTCTTTTCAGTCAAAACCCTTTCTTTCTCCAATGTGTAGAAAGCTATTATAAAAAAACTGTTGAATTTTTGGTAAATAGATGTCATGTTGGGTTTTGATTCCAGTTTCAAATACACAGCATAAATCTTGTTCATATTCTTACCTGTTTCGGTTCAATTATCTCATTTGATCCATATCATGTATTGTAAATGTCTTATGAGTAGAAACTTCACTGTCTTTAGGCTGTATGTTGTGCTTTCCATTGTACAACACTTACTTTCTTCATAAAAATGTTGGTTTACAGGTTTATTGAATTGAGTATGGATTCTCAATTCAATGTTGCTGGTACTCCTGTGGGCAGTAATCAATCTCTGCCTTTGGTTGAAGTGGCTAAGTTTTCAACTGTTGTTTCTGTCTGTCTGTGAGGGACTCCAAATCTCCCAGCTGAAGTTGCTCCAGACTCGAGACTCTGCTATCGCGTTCCTGTAATTTTTCGTTTCATCTTTCTCCTATCTTGCAATCAAGTTTCAGTTTTTATCAGCATTTTGTTTGGAAAATGGTCGTTGTTGTCGGTTCAAATCCTAGAATCAGAGCGACACTAGCCAGGTCTTGTAGCATAGTTGGTTTCTTTCGGTTATGTTCTTGTTCTGTTGATGGGTTTATAGTTCAATCTACTGCGGTAGAGGTTGGTTCTAAACCCACAAACCAATTTTGCGCATACCCTTTAGCTCGTTCAAGGATTTTTGCATTTTTCTCAACTTTCTGTACAGAAAGTTCAAATTTTGGTGCATACTCTGTGGATAAAGGGGATTCCAATGATGGTAATGAGGAGTACGGAGGATTTAGGGAAATGTGTTCTGAAAGTTATAGGGATGTGAAGCTCTCCAGAAGATCAAACGGTCATGGTAGTGGATATACCAATTTTGGCAATGGTGTTGAAAATGAAGATTCTGGTGTGGAGGAGGGAAGTGGAGGTTGTGATGATTATGTGGTTTTGGATACATTTAACAGAAATCAACCACAAAAAGAGTATGTTCAATTTGACGAGGGATATGAAGATGAGTTGAGACACCCTTTAGTGAGAGAAGTTCGTAGGCTGATTGAACTTAGGTCAGCCTGGAACCCGGAATTGGAGGGAGAATTGAGGAACTTATTAAGAAGCCTAAAGCCTCTACAAGTTTGTGCCGTTTTGCATTCTCTGGATGATAAAGGAGTTGCTTTAAGTTTTTTTTATTGGGCTGCTCGGCAGTATCGCTACCGGCATGATCCAATTGTGTACTATGCCATGTTGGAGGTCCTTAGCAAGTCCAAGCTCTGTATGGGAGCCAAGCGGGTTCTTAGGCTGATGTATAGGAGGGGAATTGAGCGCCGACCTGAAGCTTTTGCTTATGTGATGGTGTCTTGTAGTCGAGACGGCAGGTTGACTGATGCAATAAAGGTCATGAATTTGATGCAGAAAGCAGGAGTTCAACCCAATTTGTTGACATGTAACACCGCTATTCATGTTTTCATTATGTCAAATAGATTGGACAGAGCATTGAAGTTCTTGGAACGAATGCTTCTTGTTGGAATTACACCTAATGTAGTTACATATAATTGTTTGATAAAGGGATATTGTAATGCGAACCGGGCTGAAGATGCCATTAAGCTGATCGATGAAATGTCTATCAAGGGTTGTTCTCCAGATAAGGTCAGTTACCATACTGTGATGGGTTTTCTTTGTAAAGAGAGAAGAATTGAAACCATCCGGGAGTTAATGGAGAAGATGGTGAAGGGTAGTAATTTACTGCCAGACCAGGTTACTTACAACACTCTTATCCACATGCTCGCCGGGCATAACCATGGATATGAGGCTCTTGAATTCATTAGGGAAGCAGAAAAGAAGGGATTTGGCGTTGATAAATTTGGTTACAGTGCCATAGTTCACACATTTTGTAAGGAAGGAAAAATAGATGAAGCTAAGGAGATAGTGAATGAAATGGTTTCCAAGGGCTGTGTCCCCGATGTAGTGACTCATACGGCTATCCTCAACGGGTTTTGCCGAGCGGGGAAGGTGGATCAAGCTAAAGAGACACTTCAGGAAATGTACAAGCATGGCTGCAAGCCCAACGCAGTATCATATACGGCCTTGTTAAATGGGCTTTGCCATAGCGGGAGTTCTTCAGAAGCCAGAGAGATGTTGAATATGAGCGAGGAAAACTTCTGGACTCCAAATGCTATCACATATAGTGTTGTGATGCATGGCCTCCGTAAAGAAGGGAAAGTCTCGGAGGCTTGTGATGTTGCAAGAGAGATGGTAAAGAAGGGGTATTTCCCGACCCCGGTGGAAATAAACTTACTACTTCAGTCTCTATGCCAAGATGGGAAAACAGATGAGGCTAAGAGATTTTTGGAGGAGTGCCTGACCAAGGGTTGTGAGGTTAATGTTGTGAACTTCAGTACTGTAATTCATGGGTTTTGTAAGAAAGAGGATCTTGAAACTGCACTTTCGTTGCTTGATGACATGTATCTGATGAACAAGTGGCCCGATACAATCACTTACACAATGCTCATTGATGCACTGGGGAAGAAAGGTCGGATGGAAGAGGCAACAGAGCTTATTATGAAGATGCTACAAAAGGGTTTGGTTCCTACTGATGTTATGTACAGAATGGTTATCCATAGATACTGCCGAATGGATAGGGTGGAGGATCTGTTGAAAATATTGGAGAAGATGGTTTCGAGGCACAAGTGCAGAACAATATACAATCAAGTCATAGAGAAGCTTTGCAGGTTAGGGAAGCTTGAGGAGGCTGAGAAGCTACTAGGTAAGGTCTTGAGAACAGCTTCAAGAACTGATGCTGATACATGTCACATGCTTATGGATTGTTATCTGTCTAAAGCAAAGGCCTTGTCGGCATATAAAGTGGCTTGCCGGATGTTTCACCGGAATCTGATTCCTGATGTGAAGTTATGCGAGAAAGTGAGCAAAAGACTGGTCTCTGAGGGGAAATTGGGCGAGGCAGATAAGCTTATGTTAAGGTTTGTAGAGCGTGGGCTAATTTTACCACAGAATCAAAGGAAATTTGCAAGGTAGTGATAGTGAGGTTCATGTATCATGAATTGTGATTGCTAAAAATCACCCTTTTATATGCTACCTCTTCTTACTTCTTTAGTTTGGTGCTCTTAATTTTATACTATCCAAGTGATACGAACTGGTGCTTTGAGTTACTTTGCTGTGTTTTCTTAAGACTTGTGAACCAAAAAATCTGAACTAGTGTTAAGCTTCTTCACTGTGGTTTTTGTAATAAAAAAAGAAGAAGAAAAAGTCTATATAGGTCCCACCGAGACTTGAACTCGGGTTACTGGATTCAGAGTCCAATGTCCTGACCACTAGACCATGGGACCGTTGTTGCCCATATTTTGCTGGGAGCGTAATTAATTGATGATGAATGAAGTGGAATTAATTGATGCTGATGAAGTGGGTTCAGACGCCAGAGTTTTCCAAGGCGTCAAGACGACATGGTTATCACTTAGACCTTCTACAGTGGTATTACACCGAATCAGTCTAATCCCAGTTTAATTAGACAAAAAGTAGGGAAAATGTTGACCTAAAATATATTTAATATATTCTTAAATTATTTGAAGTCACTTGGCGATTATCCATAGGAGGATCCTGCCTTAGACCCAAATAAGCAGTCGACGAATCCCTAGACAAGCTTCGCGGTCAAACCAAAGAATTATGGGACTTCGGATTTTTTCTCAAGAAATTACTGATTCAAAGCGCAGAAGACCCCAATGTGAATGGTCTTATCAGTGAAATATTGGGAAGGCTTTTGAATTCTGGTCCAAATATTTGTTTCCCTACAACAATAACACTTACTTGTCACTTGAGCCAACATATAATATATTGTTCAAAGGAAGCTTTTCATTATACAAAATTATGTTACAATACATTAACGTGTGTTTGAATGAAGCTATTGATGCTTTTGCTTCAAGAGGTTCATAAACTCGTCATGTGTGGTCTTAAGCATGGTGGGCAAAGGAAGCTCAAGTCCCCTCTTTACAAGCTGCATGTGCCTCGGCTTTATCCTCTCCTCCAAGCTAAAAGAAAAGTACTGTGGAAACCCTATGATCTCCTCAATCTCGCCCTCCATGTCAACCTTAAAATACTCAAACTTGGGCCTAAAACTGTTGTCTATGCTGTAAGTCAAGAGGGCCGGAGACCTCAAGATCATCCCCACGGCCTCATCCCTAGAGAGCACGAGGCCCGCCAAGAACTCGATCTTGGGCTTCAAGGTGTTGTCGACGTTCGAGACGAGCAGGATTGGGTCCTTGTAGGCCAGGGCGTGGAGGTCCTTGAGCCCAAGCCCATTGAGGAAGGCGAGGGCGGGCCTGAGCTGGGCCTCGACGCTGGACACAAGCAGCCTGGGGCACTTGTTGATGACCCTCCTGAAGCTGCGGTCGGGGACGTTGAGGTCGTGGGAGAGGAAGGTGAAGACTGGGTCGAGGTCGGATCCGATGTCGGAGGTGAGGATTTTAGGGCACATGCCGAGGATTCTGGGGAGGTCCTTGTGGTGGAGGCCTTTGGAGAGGAGGAAGTGGATGGTGGATTGGAGGGAGTGGGAGGTGGTGCTGTGGAGGGAGGGGTTTTGGGAGAGCGCCTTGTGGGCGTCGACGCCTATGATTTCGAGGCACATGATCTTGTCTCTGATTTGGGAGGCATTGGTGAGGAGTGGTGGGTGCTTTTGGAGGAGGGTTTTGGGTTTGGCTGATAAGAGGGTGTTTGGCTGCTGGGAATTTGAGGGAATCTGGTGAGAAAAGCAGGGGTAGTGGAATGCTGCAGCAGCTCTTGCTGGCATGGTTGCTCTCTGGTTGGAGCTTGGAAGAGAGATGATGGGTATTGCTATTTCATGATGTTGAGACTTTTATCCCTTTAGTGTCATGTGTTTATTTGCTTCGATTCTATTGGCTCTAGTTGGATTTTCTGGCTCAAGGGATAAGAATACTGGCTATTTTTACAGCCTTCCACTTCCACAAATATTATTTATGATTTTGTCTTCCAATAATAGATCTGGAGGTTGTTCAAGGATTTTTTTATCTTAGATAAATAAAGAAAAATCTTATATTAATCTTAATCCAACCACCCACCCAATTCTATTAGGGTGGAGAGCTCTCGATCCTACGTCGTCGTTAGCTGATGCCATGAAATCGCCACCGTGCAAGGCTTCCATCATCAAGAGATTGCTTGTAAATCTTTTTTATCTCTACAACCTTGTTATTGTTGTTCTATGTGCTTCCACACCTCATCGTTGCTGCATCGAAAGGGTGGTGCATTCGTGACAATCTGCGACTCTCTGTTGCGGTGGTGTTCGCCTCTCCGTGTTAGCCTTCCACGTCTCGAGCGGGTACAAAGCCAGTGACATAGCTAGAAATAATCAGACGACTCAGGCGAGGTCAGCTATGCAGCTGGAAAAAGAGTTTTTTTTATCACAAAGAAATATATAAATCTCTCACTTTTCAAAGACCGAAAAGAGATGACAAGGAGTACATGAAGATGAAACCAACAACAGACTCGAGCGTTGGCATAAAGCCTAGCCTCGTGACCAACCCAACAAGGGAAGACTACAAACAGGTCTAAAAATCTAGATTTAACAAACTTTAAACACAAAGTAATCAAGGTCTAAAAACCCCAATTTAACAAATATGAAGCCCCAAACAAACCTAACGTCTAAAATACCCGAATTTGACAAACTTGAAGGACAAAGAACCTCCAGACAAAATCCAGACCTTAATCGAACTAGTAAAAAAGCAATATATCTCATCGAAACCTCTAGCTTAGCGAGTAAGATGGACATCAACACGCCGGTAGTCAACACTGCTGATCGGCAAAGAAAATCCGGTGATCAAAAACCACTGGAACACTTAAACCCCTAGAGTCTAGAACCAGACGACTTCAGAAAAAGCCTAAAGTAACCACCTGTCGAGGCCAACATTGATTATTCGCGCAATTAACATTTCACAAAATGATTACAAAATTATCAATATATTAATAAATAATAATATCATACATGATTAAGATTGGCATAGGGCATATAACTAACATGTGACTTGAAAGATTGAAGGCTAAATCGACCAAGGAAGAAGTTGAAAGCATAAATCTGAAGGTAGAAAACATGTCCATAATTACACTATGCAAGAAACCATTATATCATTAACAACGCAAAAACATAGACTTTTATGAGAAATGAACATTAAGGTAAATTACAACGGAAGAGCAGGTCGCAAACATCCTGACAAAAGCACTTTGAATATTATACCAGCTTAAATTTTGCGCTTGAGAAGAGTGAAAATGCCTATGTTTTTCCAAGTTTGATTGATAGACTTGTCTTGGAACGTGTCCTCCAATTTGTCGCCCAAGAGTTGGAACAATTGATCGGCAATCTCACGCCCGAAGTGTTTAGTAATGAGATCTTCTACGATGGCTCTAAAATGGGTCGTCACATATGAAGCAGTTGGTATCTCGACCTTATCATAGTCGGCGTGGATTATGATCTCAACTCTCTCGATGTTGAAATTACCATTTTTCGTCACAACTTCCAACAACTCCTCTTTCCGTGGAAAGAACATGAACATGGGCAAGTTGAAACTCTCCACATTTTCTTTACTAGTTATTCCCTGGAAGCAACACCAATGAACAAAACTTGATGATTATCTAACAAACAATTAAACAATCAACTGATTAACCATCTAAGTTCTTGCTAAAAATCCAAGTCGGCCAAGTGAGAAAGGCATGAAGCTGTAACGTCACAAATAAATCCGAAATAAGTGTTGCTAAGGAGGAGGTCGTCTTGAAGACCAGCTACAGCAATGGCCATCAAGCCTCCACCGACGATTTCTTGTGCCCGAGCATTCAAGAACCCCTCCATGTCTTTGCTGAACTGAGCTGCATACGCCCTCTCAACCGCTCCCACGCGGCCGCTGCAGTAAACGTCCCCTCCGTTCCACGCCGCCGATCTCGGATCCGCCACTCCTCTTGGGATCTTGGAGAGCCACTGGAGGCAGTAAGAAGTGTGCCCGAAATGGAGGGTTGACTTTGGAAACAAACGGCCATGG